>QRFJ01003266.1:0-34601 GCA_006176705.1 Cocos nucifera
CCATCGACCTTTTTCTTCGGTTCTGCCTTCTTCTTCTTTGATCCTCTACCTTTTGCCTTTTACAGACTTCTTTTTCTTTCCATAAGACTTTCTTTTGGAAGAAGTCCGTTCCATAGCAAGAACTGAGCCTTTAGAACCTTTCATAGAAAGCTCAGCGGTAACCAGCATATTCATCAACTTGGCCAAGGAATTTTGAAGTTTATGCATGTGGTAATTCATGATGAATTGCCCATATGCATCAGTCAAGGATTGCAGAATAATATCGTTCTACAGATCCAAGTCCAACTTCACACCGAGCTTCTCAGCTCTTCCATGTCCTTGATCATTGTCAGACAGTGATCTTGGACTGACTGCCCATCACGCATCTTAGCCTTAAAAAGTCATTTTGTGACTTGATATTTGGCTGCGTGACTCTGTTCACCAAACATCTCCTGCAGGTGAGCCAACATTTGGCGAGCAGTCCCGATATCTTCATGTTGGCGCTGGAGCTCATCAGACATCGAGCCCAACATGTAGTATCTGGCCTTATTGTCTTCGTCAATCCATTTTTCCAGAGACGCTCTCTGTTCAGTGGATGGACGAGCTGGTAAGGTGGGAGGGTCCTGGTCCAAAACATGTGTTAACTTCTCTGAACCCAAAACAATTTTGTAGTTCCTGAGCCAATCTTTATAATTGGGTCCAGTCAGTCTATGTGTGTCTAGGATACGTGCCAGTGGGTTGGACGCAGACATTTTCCTGTAGAGAGTCAAAGATTCTAGTCAGATATTGTAATTTTGACTTGACCAATTTGTTTAGGATTTTATTTTTAAACAAATTAGCTCCCACTATTTTCTCGGATCCCTACACTCCCTCTGTAGAGATGCGAAAATCTCCATAATTGATGATTTCTAGTGGGTGGTGCGGTCTCACCAACTGACTCATCACCTCACCTAACAGTTATTGGTGATGGGTTAGCCAATGAGTGAACAACTCTTGTTCAATGATTCTCTAATCATGGTGCACCCAAACTTGGTCTCTAATTCATGAATCTCACCGTATCCGAAATATTGATCCACTCCTTAGTTAAGTCAGACCCACCATTTGCATGGACTGGGTTCCTAATTGGGTCTCTCACCGTATCCGAAATATTGAGCCCAACTCATCCTCCAGCCCATAGCATCCAATGCCTAATAGACATGGTTGCATCTTTCCGGTGCAACTGAGCCACTGTATCCAGCCGAGAACAATCAACCCCGGGAAGGGCCCGCACGTCTACAATGGTGAAGACCTCAGACTTAATCTTTTCTTAGGGAGAATTGATTCAGATCTCATTAAACTAGACTTGGCTTAGTCATAACAATTATGACTAACCTAGTGGCATGGGTTAGCTCGGATTATTGACCACCTCAGATCAGAACTGTGTCAACAGATATGGCCAGGTAAGTGAGACCGGTGGAAGGAATATGCCGTTAACTCGCACAAGAACGCATTCAGGTCGAGTAGCTTCCAATTAAAAACCAGTCGGTCGTCTGTGCCAAACTTACCTTAGACACCAAATTGTTGAGTCAGAACCAATTGGGTTAGCCTACAATCCAGACTCTAACCTCTGAGCCTAATTAGGTCTTGCTTGATCGTGACTCGATCTTGACCCAGACTTAATCCTATTAGGCTGGTCAATTTAAGCATTGTTGATCCCATCTAACCAACTCTTGATTCGATTTGATCAACCGCTTAGACCTAATTGAGCTACCCAAGCTTGAACCCAGTATTATGAATATGTCTTAGATCTGAAATTCTCAATTTTAGACCTAATTAATATTCCAAAAACTTAATTCTTAATTAAGTTGGGTTCATAAACAAAATATGCACAATAAATCCTAGGGTTTCAGGATCTAGGGTTTTGCAGAAAGTAAGTTTTGGGTTTCTGATTAAGGATGAACACGCAGCACCCCTACACATCATAAGAACACCCCATCGAATGAAAAGAGAGGGCCTTTAAACCCTTCTTCGTTCTTATGACCGGACGGCCAAGAGGAACGCCTTAATCAGGAACATTCAATACTACAAAACAATATCAGATCTATATCATATATCTCATATATAAAGTAGATCTAATCATGGCATATTTTGCATACATCTCATGTATCATAATCATGCATGTTTTCAAATCTAAATTATCATATAATAATCTAAAAAATTAGATTTAAATTGATCTAATCAAAATAAATTCTAATCTAGACAATTATGTAGAACTATTCTACAACTAGTCTAGACATGCATCAATCATATCTCATATGATATTTAAAATTAAATAATTTTTATTTGCTATTTATCAGATGTTATTATAATACTTATAATATCAGAAAATAGTAAATAAGAAGATCTAAAATATGATTTAATCAGATTAAATCAAAGACATGCAAACTATTTATAGAATATTCTATTCTAGAACTAGTCATGCATATTTCATGTCTTAGATCCAAATCATTTAATTTTAATTTTTCTGATTTCAGATCTGATCACATCTCATGTACATCTAATCACTTATTTTCTAATTAAAATAAATTAAAATAGATCTAAACATTTAGAACCATGGCTCTGATACCAGTTGAAGGAAAATCCTGATTTCCCGGTCCAGGTTCGTCCAGATCTGATTAGATCAAGAGATATATTTCAAAAATTTTCTCTTGATCTCAATCAGATCTTGATATGTTTCAGATCTGATTCTTATTATTTTAATAAATAAAATAAAATAAGATAAATTAAATCAAATTTAATTTACCTGATTTGGGTAATCCTATTACCCTGTAGATGATCCTGATTGCAGCGGAAGGTTCTGGATCTTAGCCACGCAAGCGCCTGGCCTCTACCGGTATCCACTCGGGTTGGATCTGGAGAACCTCTTCTTCTCTATCACACCTCCAAAAATCAGATCTGGATCTGATCTGGAGGATCTTCAAAACTCTTTTGAAGATCTGCAGTCGTCCTTTTGCAGCAGCGCAGCCTTCTTGCTTTTGATCGCCTTTCCTTGATCTGAATCGCACCAAACTAAGTCCAAAACACCTTTTGGACGTGGAGAGCAAGGGGAGAAGAGAGCTATGGCATGGAGAAGGAGGGGAGAGGCAGCCTTGGGGCGTATCTAATAGCATTGGAATTAGGGTTGGGCGCAGGGTCTTATTTATAGACCTCTTGTGATCCAACTCCTCTTCCTCTCAACCAATCACAACCCTTTGTGAAATCAGATCTAAATCTGATTGGTTGGAATAGAGACCCCTGGATTCCTCCTTAGAGGGCGCCTAAGACCAGTCAAACTGGATTCTTAGTAGAACTCTGATTGGAATCCTAAAGGGAGGTGGAGTCCTTGTCCAACAAGGACTCCTAGGCGCCTCCTACTTGGGCTCACGCCACCCTTGGCGTGCGCCCTTCTCCTTGCCAGGTTCTGGCAGGGGGACAAGCCCCCACCAGCTCTCCAATAGGTGCATGACATGTGGTCAAAAGTCAAAGGGTCAATGGTCAACGTTTGACCAGTCAAAGGTAGACTTTTGACCAAAGTCAAAGAACAAGAAATGGCAGGTGACCAAAAATGGCAGGTAATGTCTTACAAATAAGACAACCTATTCTGACTTGGACAACCTCCAGTCAGACCATATGAAGGCCTCTGATTGAGCACAAACTCCTTTGGCTCAGTCAGGACAACTTATTTATGATAGTAAAAGAAGAACGTTAGGTTCAATCGAGTGCTAGCACGATTTCCTTGAACCTAATTGAATCTCATTCAGATCAATTGAACTAGATCAGTTCAATTGATGATCACCAGATTCAAACCCTTGTTTGTGTGACCCAGTTAGGTTCAGTTCTGTATGGTAATGGGATATGTCATGATCTCTATCATAGACATCATCGAAACTCCTTTCGATGGATCAGAACTCTTCTGATTCGAACAGCTAGAATGATCGATCATCTAAATCATTCTAATTGCTCCCAAAATCCACCAGTGACACCTAGCAGTATATGGTGGCAACCCATCAGAGCTGAATGCGAACCTCTTGGTGCAGCTACCTGTGTGATTCAGTTCTTCTATCTTGAGCCCCGATCAGATTAGGGTTAAGGTGAACTCGTCAAACCCTAGTCTCTGTCATATGATGTAATCATTCGATTCGAGTCCAATGTGAAAATCTAAATAGAAACTCTTTCTATTATTTCACTCTACCATGGCCATGGATTTCTGGACTTGATTCTCATGATCATCATAGGGCTACTCCTCTACCACCGAGGTAGATAGATCCCATCTTGATGCAATCCAGTTCCTACAATGAACATGCTATAGCCAACATACACCTCAGGGTTCCATATGGCTAGGAGACCGAGTAATGGTGTAGTCAAACTATAACACCCTCAAGGTGAACTGCCGATGCATCTCAGGTCAAAGAACCAGACACACTACTGCAGCATCGAGTCAGTCATTGACGAGAAGGTAGACTTCCCTAATGACTACTCGAGGTGGTCACGCTCAGTGCCCTCGTTCTCTAACGAGTACCTGTACTCTCGCTCCGGTGTCTCCACACCGTAGACTCAAGACTCATCTACTAAAGAGAAGCGATCGTACACCAACCTTCCGGATCAATCACCATCCTCGTGATGATCCTATGGTCGGGAGCTGTTTATGAGTTAATAATGATTATTCATGTCTTAAATTTTCAACTCTTGAAAATATGAATTATCATTACCATTAACTCAAAGGATGTATCACAGACACTAAATACACATGTGTGATAGAAAATAACCCATTTCATTAATTATAGTCAAAATTACAATTTTGCCCCTAGAAGTGTATTACAAGTGTCAGCCAATTCTGGCTTCTAGGGCACATATATCTAACAATCTCCCACTTGTCCTAAAGCCAATTGGCTACAAGTCTAAGTCCCATCTTCTCAAGGTGGGCTTCGATCTTCTGCTGGCCCAACGGCTTTGTAAGTGGGTCTGCCACATTATCTGTGGAGTTGACTCTCTTGACCTCAACGTAACCTTTCTCAAGGTAATCGCGGATGAGATGATATCGCCGCTCAATGTGCTTGGACTTCTGGTGAGACCTCGGCTCCTTAGCAAGGGCTATGGCGCCATTGTTGTCGCAGTAAAGAGGAATGGCATCTGATGGCATTACTCCAATTTCTGCAGCAAACTTCTTGTACCAGAACGCTTCCTTTGCAGCCTCTGATGCAGCTATATATTCTGCTTCCATGGTGGAATCTGCTATCACAGTTTGCTTGGAACTCTTCCAGCTGACAGCTCCACCATTGCACACAAACAGACTTCCAGATGTCGACTTTCGATCATCTATATCGGACATGAAGTCCGAGTCTGTGTATCCCTGAACTTGGAGTTCTCCATTACCAAAGACCAACATCATATCCTTAGTTCTTCTCAAGTACTTAAGGATACATTTCACAGAAGTCCAGTGTTCTTCACCTGGATTTGACTGATATCTGCTTGTGACACTCACAGCATGGGCTATATCAGGTCGTGTACATAGCATGGCATACATGAGGCTCCCTATTGCAGAAGCATAAGGGATCTTGCTCATGCGTTCTATTTCCTCAGGTGTGCTGGGGCACATCTTCTTGGAAAGATGAATACCATGTCTGAAGGGTATTAATCCCCTCTTAGAGTTTTCCATACTAAACCTCTTTAGTACTTCCTCTATGTACATTTTCTGTGAAAGTCCTAGCATCCTATTCGGTCTATCCCTATAGACCTTAATTCCTAGAATAAAGGATGCTTCACCTAGGTCTTTCATGGAGAATTCCTTAGACAACCACATCCTTGACTGATGTCAACATGGGAATATCATTCCCAATAAGGAGGATGTCATCCACGTACAATACGAGGAAGACAACAGCGCTCCCACTGACCCTTTTGAAAACACATGGTTCCTCTTCGTTTTTGATGAAACCAAACTTTTTGATCACATCATTGAAACGAGTGTTCCAGCTCCGAGATGCTTGCTTAAGTCCATATATGGACCTTTGCAGCTTGCAAACCTTGTGATCAGTATCACTGGATGTGAAACCTAGCGGCTGTTCCATATAGATATCTTCCTCAAGATATCCATTTAGGAATGCCGTTTTCACGTCCATTTGCCATATTTCATAATCGAAATAGGCTGCAACAGCAAGCAATGTGCGGATGGATTTTAGCATAGCTACCGGGGAAAAGGTATCCTGATAGTCAATGCCTTCGCGTTGACTATAACCTTTTGCCACCAGTCTAGCCTTGAATGTCTCCACATTCCCATCTGCACCAATCTTTCTCTTGAAGATCCATTTACACCCAATAGGTACTATACCTTCTGGTGGATCTACCAAGGTCCAGACTTGGTTTGAGTGCATCGAGTCGATCTCTGACTTCATTGCCTCAAGCCATTTCTCGGAGTCGATATCTGATATCGCCTCGTTGTAGGTTTTGGGATCATCACCATGAGCACCATTACCTATGAGGAACATTTCCTCTACGTCCTCTGAAATAATACCTAAGTATCTTTCAGGGGGACGGGAAACTCTTTCCGATCTACGAGGTGGAGGAGGTAGTGTTCTTATTGGCTCAACCTGATTTGGTTCCACTTGGTCCTTAGCTCGTTTCTGCTTGTGAGACTTTCTCATCAAGCTTAATCTGCTTTCCAATGCCACTATCTTGAATAAACTATTTTTCAAGAAATATGGCATGTCGACTCACAATCACATTGTGGTCTTCTGGAATGTAGAAATAGTATCCTAATGACTCTTTAGGATATCCTATGAATCGAGCTCTAAAGGACCTAAACTCTAACTTGTCCGCTTGTTGTCTTTTGACATAAGCCGGACAACCCCAAATTCTGAGATGACTCAGACTTGGTTTCTTACCGTGCCATATCTCATACGGTGTGGTAGGAACGGTTTTAGAGGGAACCCTATTCAGTAAATAGATTGAAGTTAATAATGAATGTCCCCAAAGAAAATCTGGGAGGTCTGTGAAGCTCATCATGGATCGAACCATATCCAATAGAGTCCGATTTCTCCGTTCTGAAACCCCGTTGAGTTGAGGTGTTCCTGGTGGAGTCCATTGAGAGACTATGCCATTTTCCTTAAGATAGTCTAGGAATTCCCGGCTAAGGTATTCACCTCCTCGATCTGATCGAAGAACCTTAATGGGTTTTCCAGTTTGTTTTTCTACTTCATGTCTGAATTCTTTGAACTTTTCAAAGGCTTCAGACTTATGTCTCATAAGATACACATACCCATACCTAGACAGATCATCGGTAAAGGTAATGAAGTAGACAAAATTGCCTCTAGCCGGCACATCGAATGGGCCGCACACATCAGTATGTACTAGGGCAAGGAGATCTGTGGCCCTCTCCCCATGTCCAACAAAAGGGAGTTTAGTCATTTTGCCTTGAAGACAAGATTCACAAGTTGGATATGACTCAAAAGTCAATGGACTCAATAGCCCATTTTTCTCCAATTTGTTAATCCTATCTTCTGCTATATGACCTAATCTCAGGTGCCATAGATATCTGTCGTTTGGACTATCCCTAGGTCGTTTGGCATTCACGTTTTGCTCGATAGTTAAAATAGGTACATCAATATGCAACTGATAAAGACCATTAACAAGGAAACCATTTGCAATTTTATTTCTTTCATAAAGAATGTTACAATGGTCCTTAAAGAAGGTGATCACATAACCTTCTTGTGCTAAGCATGAAACAGAAATCAAATTCCTGCTAGCTGCAGGCACATAATAACAGTCTTTTAAAACTAAGTCTAAACCAGATGGTAATCGCAGAGGGTATGTTCCCACGGCTACTGCAGCAACTCTTGCTCCATTACCGGCGTAGGATCATGTCTCCATCCCTCAGCCTCCTGCTATCCTCAAGACCCTGCATAGAAGTGCACAGATGAGCACTAGAACCAGAGTCAAGCACCCAACTGGATGCAGAAGAAACCGTAAGGTTAGACTCAATAACGAGCATACCTCCAGAAGGACCTTCCTTCTTGTTCTTTAGGGTGGCCAGGTAAGTAGGGCAGTTCCTTCCAATGGCCGTCGCTGTTGCAATGGAAACACTTTCCTTTGCCATCGACCTTCTTCTTCGGTTCTGCCTTCTTCTTCTTTGATCCTTCTACCTTTTGCTTTTTCACAGACTTCTTTTTCTTTCCATAAGACTTTCTTTTGGAAGAAGTCCGTTCCATAGCAAGAACTGAGCCTTTAGAACCTTTCATAGAAAGCTCAGCGGTAACCAGCATATTCATCAACTCGGCCAAGGAATTTTGAAGTTTATGCATGTGGTAATTCATGATGAATTGCCCATATGCATCAGTCAAGGATTGCAGAATAATATCGTTCTGCAAATCCAAGTCCAACTTCACACCGAGCTTCTCAAGCTCTTCCATGTCCTTGATCATTGTCAGACAGTGATCTTGGACTGACTGCCCATCACGCATCTTAGCCTTAAAAAGTCGTTTCGTGACTTGATATTTGGCTGCGCGACTCTGTTCACCAAACATCTCCTGTAGGTGAGCCAACATTTGGCGAGCAGTCCCGATATCTTCATGTTGGCGCTGGAGCTCATCAGACATCGAGCCCAACATGTAGTATCTGGCCTTATTGTCTTCGTCAATCCATTTTTCCAGAGACGCTCTCTGTTCAGTGGATGGACGAGCTGGTAAGGTGGGAGGGTCCTGGTCCAAAACATGTGTTAACTTCTCTGAACCCAAAACAATTTTGTAGTTCCTGAGCCAATCTTTATAATTGGGTCCAGTCAGTCTATGTGTGTCTAGGATACGTGCCAGTGGGTTGGACGCAGACATTTTCCTGTAGAGAGTCAAAGATTCTAGTTAGATACTGTAATTTTGACTTGACCAATTTGTTTAGGGATTTTATTTTTAAACAAATTAGCTCCCACTATTTTCTCGGATCCCTACACTCCCTCTGTAGAGATGCGAAAATCTCCGCGATTGATGATTTCTAGTGGGTGGTGCGGTCTCACCAACTGACTCATCACCTCACCTAACAGTTATTGGTGATGGGTTAGCCAATGAGTGAACAACTCTTGTTCAATGATTCTCTAATCATGGTGCACCCAAACTTGGTCTCTAATTCATGAATCTCACCGTATCCGAAATATTGATCCACTCCTTAGTTAAGTCAGACCCACCATTTGCATAGACTGGGTTCCTAATTGGGTCTCTCACCGTATCCGGAATATTGAGCCCAACTCATCCTCCAGCCCATAGCATCCAATGCCTAATAGACATGGTTGCGTCTTCCCGGTGCAACTGAGCCACTGTATCCAGCCGAGAACAATCAACCCCGGGAAGGGCCCGCACGTCTACAATGGTGGAAGACCTCGGACTTAATCTTTTCTTAGGGAGAATTGATTCAGGTCTCATTAAACTAGACTTGGCTTAGTCATAACAATTATGACTAACCTAGTGGCATGGGTCAGCTCGGATTATTGACCACCTCAGATCAGAACTGTGTCAACAGATATGGCCAGGTAAGTGAGACCGGTGGAAGGAATATGCCGTTAACTCGCACAAGAACGCATTCAGGTCGAGTAGCTTCCAATTAAAAACCAGTCGGTCGTCTGTGCCAAACTTACCTTAGACACCAAATTGTTGAGTCAGAACCAATTGGGTTAGCCTACAATCCAGACTCTAACCTCTGAGCCTAATTAGGTCTTGCTTGATCGTGACTCGATCTTGACCCAGACTTAATCCTATTAGGCTGGTCAATTTAAGCATTGTTGATCCCATCTAACCAACTCTTGATTCGGTTTGATCAACCGCTTAGACCTAATTGAGCTACCCAAGCCCGAACCCAGTATTATGAATATGTCTTAGATCTGAAATTCTCAATTTTAGACCTAATTAATATTCCATAAACTTAATTCTTAATTAAGTTGGGTTCATAAACAAAATATGCACAATAAATCCTAGGGTTTCAGGATCTAGGGTTTTGCAGAAAGTAAGTTTTGGGTTTCTGATTAAGGACGAACACGCAGCACCCCTACACGTCATAAGAACACCCCATCGAATGGGAAGAGAGGGCCTTTAAACCCTTCTTCGTTCTTATGACCGGACGGCCAAGAGGAACGCCTTAATCAGGAACATGTCAAATACTACAAAACAGTTATCAGATCTATATCATATATCTCATATATAAATTTAGATCTAATCAAGGCATATTTTGCATACATCTCATGTATCAATTCATGCATGTTTTCAGATCTAAATTATCACATAATAATCTAAAAAATTAGATTTAAATTGATCTAATCAAAATAAATTCTAATCTAGACAATTATGTAGAACTATTCTACAACTTAGTCTAGTCATGCATCTATCATATCTCATATGATATTTAAAATTAAATAATTTTTATTTGCTGTTTATCAGATGTTATTATAACACTTATAATATCAGAAAATAGTAAATAAGAAGATCTAAAATATGATTTAATCAGATTAAATCAAAGACATGCAAAACTATTCTATAGAACTATTCTATTCTAGAACTAGTCATGCATATCTTCATGTTCTTAGATCCAAATCATTTAATTTTAATTTTTCTGATTTCAGATCTGATCACATCTCATGTGACATCTGAAATCACTTTATTTTCTAATTAAAATAAAATTAAAATCAGATCTAAACAATTTAGAACCATGGCTCTGATACCAGTTGAAGGGAAATCCTGATTTCCCGGTCCAGGTTCGTCCAGATCTGATTAGATCAAGAGATATATTTCAAAAATTTTCTCTTGACCTTAATCAGATCTTGATATGTTTCAGATCTGATTCTTATTATTTTAATAAATAAAATAAAATAAGATAAATTAAATCAAATTCAATTTACCTGATTTGGGTAATCCTATTACCCTGTAGATGATCCTGATTGCAGCGGAAGGTTCTGGATCTTAGCCACGCAAGCGCCTGGCCTCTACCGGTATCCACTCGGGTTGGATCTGGAGAACCTCTTCTTCTCTATCACACCTCCAAAAATCAGATCTGGATCTGATCTGGAGGATCTTCAAAACTCTTTTGAAGATCTGCAGTCGTCCTTTTGCAGCAGCGCAGCCTTCTTGCTTTTGATCGCCTTTCCTTGATCTGAATCGCACCAAACTAAGTCCAAAACACCTTTTGGACGTGGAGAGCAAGGGGAGAAGAGAGCTATGGCATGGAGAAGGAGGGGAGAGGCAGCCTTGGGGCGTATCTAATAGCATTGGAATTAGGGTTGGGCGCAGGGTCTTATTTATAGACCTCTTGTGATCCAACTCCTCTTCCTCTCAACCAATCACAACCCTTTGTGAAATCAGATCTAAATCTGATTGGTTGGAATAGAGACCCCTGGATTCCTCCTTAGAGGGCGCCTAAGACCAGTCAAACTGGATTCTTAGTAGAACTCTGATTGGAATCCTAAAGGGAGGTGGAGTCCTTGTCCAACAAGGACTCCTAGGCGCCTCCTACTTGGGCTCACGCCACCCTTGGCGTGCGCCCTTCTCCTTGCCAGGTTCTGGCAGGGGGACAAGCCCCCACCAGCTCTCCAATAGGTGCATGACATGTGGTCAAAAGTCAAAGGGTCAATGGTCAACGTTTGACCAGTCAAAGGTAGACTTTTGACCAAAGTCAAAGAACAAGAAATGGCAGGTGACCAAAAATGGCAGGTAATGTCTTACAAATAAGACAACCTATTCTGACTTGGACAACCTCCAGTCAGACCATATGAAGGCCTCTGATTGAGCACAAACTCCTTTGGCTCAGTCAGGACAACTTATTTATGATAGTAAAAGAAGAACGTTAGGTTCAATCGAGTGCTAGCACGATTTCCTTGAACCTAATTGAATCTCATTCAGATCAATTGAACTAGATCAGTTCAATTGATGATCACCAGATTCAAACCCTTGTTTGTGTGACCCAGTTAGGTTCAGTTCTGTATGGTAATGGGATATGTCATGATCTCTATCATAGACATCATCGAAACTCCTTTCGATGGATCAGAACTCTTCTGATTCGAACAGCTAGAATGATCGATCATCTAAATCATTCTAATTGCTCCCAAAATCCACCAGTGACACCTAGCAGTATATGGTGGCAACCCATCAGAGCTGAATGCGAACCTCTTGGTGCAGCTACCTGTGTGATTAAGTTCTTCTATCTTGAGCCCCGATCAGATTAGGGTTAAGGTGAACTCGTCAAACCCTAGTCTCTGTCATATGATGTAATCATTCGATTCGAGTCCAATGTGAAAATCTAAATAGAAACTCTTTCTATTATTTCACTCTACCATGGCCATGGATTTCTGGACTTGATTCTCATGATCATCATAGGGCTACTCCTCTACCACCGAGGTAGATAGATCCATCTTGATGCAATCCAGTTCCTACAATGAACATGCTATAGCCAACATACACCTCAGGGTTCCATATGGCTAGGAGACCGAGTAATGGTGTAGTCAAACTATAACACCCTCAAGGTGAACTGCCGATGCATCTCAGGTCAAAGAACCAGACACACTACTGCAGCATCGAGTCAGTCATTGACGAGAAGGTAGACTTCCTAATGACTACTCGAGGTGGTCACGCTCAGTGCCCTCGTTCTCTAACGAGTACCTGTACTCTCGCTCCGGTGTTTCCACACCGTAGACTCAAGACTCATCTACTAAAGAGAAGCGATCGTACACCAATCTTCCGGATCAATCACCATCCTCGTGATGACCCTATGGTCGGGAGCTGTTTATGAGTTAATAATGATTATTCATGTCTTAAATTTTCAACTCTTGAAAATATGAATTATCATTACCGTTAACTCAAAGAATGTATCACAGACACTAAATACACATGTGTGATAGAAAATAACCCATTTCATTAATTATAGTCAAAATTATAATTTTGCCCTTAGAAGTGTATTACAAGTGTCAGCCAATTCTGGCTTCTAGGGCACATATATCTAACAAATCCCACGATGGCCAATCTTCAGCCTGCCAACTGATCTGCTAGACTGCATGAGTAAATTCTAGAGCCCGTAAAATACTGCAGACCTCGTCTAGATGAGCTTGGTGACAAATCATAAAAGCGGCCAAATTCCTCCATTATAAGTAGCTAGTTCCAGTCAAACTTCTTTTAGATGAACTTGAACAGTGAAAGCGATCGCCTAAGCAATTGGCTAAATATTCAATCCCTACATAACCTGGCCTAGCCAATCTTGAAGCTAGCTAAACTCCTATCTAACCAAATCTTCTTCATGCCAAGTCTTGCCCTTGCAGATTGGATCTCAGGACAAGAACCATAGATTGATAGAGCTTCTTCCTAGATAAACTTCTATGCCTTACTAAGGATGGTAGATCTTGACATCACGGTGTTTATAGTCTCAAGCATGCCAGACAAAGTTAACAAAAGAACCTCATCTTCAAATTGATCACTTGCAAGCCACCATGAAACCTCCGACCAAAATCATTCCAGTCGAACTCCCTCTAGTTGCCAAGCAAGCTCCTTCCAGCTAAACTCCTTCCAGTCGCCCAAAGGGCTCCCTCCAATTGAACTCCTTCCAGTCGCCAAGTAGGCTCCTTTCAATTGAACTTCTTATGGTCGCCCAAAGGGATCCCTCTAGTCGAACTTCTTCCAATCGCCAAGCAAGCGACTAGATCTAATCTAGATCTACCCACTTCAACTCCATCTCCGGCACCCCAGGCTCCTCCATCAACCATAATGGTGGACGTGGAATGGTTCAACCTACTGATCTAGAAGTAGTGCAGGCCATGCAGCAGCACCCAAATCGGTTCAACTAGGAAGAACCTCGTTGGAGTACCAAAATTTGGTGCTTGGATGACCCACCTGGGCTAGTAATCCGATGACCTCCATAAAGGGGAAGCAGGGGGTGGAGAGCCCTTGTTCTGATCATGACTCCATCCCTAGAAGATCTTTGCCTCCATTTTGCTAGAAGACCCTCGAGATCCATGATCGAGATGATCTTTTGGAATCAAAGGGTCTAGGAAAAGAACCAGTAGATCGAGAAACTCCGCCATGCTGCCCCCGCCCATGGTGAAGATATCTGCACCAACCCTCCTTTCTTTCAGTGAATCATGCAGGAGTCGGTCCTGCTAAACTTCAAGCTCTCTCAATTCGAGAGCTACGATGTGACCATTGATCCAATCAACCATGTGGAGGCCTTCTGGACCATGATGCTATTCCATGATGCATCAGATGCCATCTTGTACTGGGCTTTTCCATCTACATTGAAGGGAGTGGCAAGAAATTGGTACTCGATGCTTAAGCTGGGTATGATTTTCTCCTTTGACCAAATAAAATATCAGTTTGTAGCTCATTTCATGAGCAGTTGATGTCCAAGGCGAGGCTCAGACTTTCTCATCAACATCAAGTAGAAAAATGGAAAGTCCATCTGAACTTATGTTAGCAACTTCAATGATGCTGCCCTGGAGGTCCGAAACCTAGATCGATCTATTTGTTGCCCTGAGGGGGGCTGAATTAGGTTCTTTTAAAATTTTAACCAAATTAGCTCTAAGTAAATATGTTCTTTAACTCAAGCAAAACTTGAGTGGATGTGAGGTGATTACAATGTGCAATAGCGAAAACCAACTATAATTTAAGCTATGCAAGAATTAAAGCAATACAAAACAAAAATTAAAAGCTAAATAAAGCAAACAAAAAAGAACAATCCAAATACACAAAATTTATAGTGGTTTGGTGTAATCCTGCACCTACGTCTACTTTCCAAGCTTCTCTTAGAAAGTTTACTATAATCCCTAGATTACAATGCATTTGTTTTCACCTGGGATCACAAACAAACCTAGTTGGTTTTGTCGAGCTCACCAACCACAATCCTACACTGATAGTTTTTTGGGGTTCACTATCAACCCAATTAGATTTAAACAAGAAGCACCAACCACAACCTTTATAGCATCTAATTATCGGCTTAGACTAGCCTACACCCCAAGTTTCTTTCCTCCAAAGAAACTTGTAAAGAAATAAAAATACAAGATATAAAAGTTTCAACACAAGAACAAAAAAAGTAACTCTTTTTGATGTTTGATGGAGAGGCTGAAAGATGGCACTTGAAGCTTTGTATTCTCTCCTTTAAAGACTGAGAGGAAGCTTGAATGATTAAGGATTATCACACTTGAAAGCTCTTTGAATTTGATGCATAAAATTTGCTCTTTTCTCTCTTTTTCTTTAGATATTCAATAAACCTCACACCTTGAATGATTTTTACTTTCAATCCACTTTTTTTTTCTATTTTTTTGATTCTCCATCTTTAAATAATCATCACAATGGCTGGAGAGAGTTTGGACTATTGGAGGACTTGAACTAGTCGTTTGGAATGAAAAGGGCCCATTGAAAAAGTACAAAAAACAAGCCATTGCAACCTGTCCCAACATTGGGGTCGACATTTTTTCTACAGGGGTTGACATCTTTTGATCTAGGGTCGACACCTTATGATCTGGGATCGATACCTTGTGCTCAGGTGTCAGCATTTATACTGCACTAAATAATTCAGGCCATACAAAAATAACTTGCCAAAGCATGCCAAGCTGCCTATTTCAAAAGGGGATGACTTAGGGGTCGTCCCTAGGGTTGATTCTTTTGACAAAACTTAATTTTCTTCCAAATTTGACATCCAAAATATATGAAATTACCTCCAAAAGATTAGAATTTTTTTCTAGTTGCTATTGAGGCTTTCGAAACATATTTTTTCTAACTTTATAATATTATAATTTTTCTCTTCTTCAAGAATCTTTATCAATTTAATTTTTTTGAAGCTCTTGACTTGGTGATTTTTGTGTGGATCTTTTCTTAGATTAATTTCTTCAATTTCATTGCCTGAAAAGATCTATATACATTCTTGAAACACATGATTAGTATTATTTATATTCAATATTTTAGATTCATCAAAATCAATCAGTAGATCAACAATCTCTTCTTTTCTGAGGATGACAAAATTTTGAGTATATGTACAAAAATAAAATTAATGTATTTCAACTAACTAGCTAGTATAAAATATGAAGTGAGAATATACGCAAATATAAATGTGCACTTTATTAAAGCTCTAAATAATATTTCACATAATTCATATCAATGAGTATTAAGCTTACACTTCATGAAAATTCATTGAGTTTCTTAACTATTAATTTTTTAAGCACATACTCAATATACCTCTCTCCTATTTTGATAATATTAAAAAGCTCATGAGAAGGATCAAAAATTATCATCAAAATCAATAAGATATAAGAATTATATCAATTTAAAGATGGATCCAATTGAGAAGATCAATTTAAATTAATCCTCTCTCCTTTGAAGAAATATTTTTTTCTTTTTAAAAATTAGCTTGAAGTCAAAAATTAAAGGCTCTTCCTCTTTTTGAATGAATATGAATTTTTAATCAAATTTTTAAATATATACTTTTAAGCTTTAAGAGGAATAGAGCTTTTAAAAAGATTTGACCATGAAATCAAGCATAATATGCACTTTAATATTTAATCTTTTCTTTTCTTAAGAAATTTTAGTCAATTAAGCTTGAAAAAGGTATGTATCAAAAATATATCAACCAAAGTAAAAATTCTATATTATATCCATTAATCAATGATGTTTCGAAAAATTCTACAAATTAAGTTTAATTTTCAATGTTTGCCACATGGAAAAACTCAATATCGTTTTCAGATCTATAAATGAGTTTTAAGCTTGAAAGTATGTATCAAAATCAAGGTGTTTGGAGAATTAAAAATTATTTCAACTTCAAATTAACTCTAATTAGTTATTAAAAATGATTTGGCAATCAAATCAATTGAATTAAACTGAGTAATCATAGGAGGCTTAAGTTAAGTAGATCATAAAACAATCAAAGTTTATTTTTCTTAACTCAAATTAATTAAAATTTTCAATCAAGGCTAATAAGATAATATTAAATAAACAAACATCTCTCTTCTTATTTTTAAGAGTAAATACCAAAAAATTCATTGCATAATATTTTCTTCCCCTCATTTTCATAATTCTTGCAAAATAGATATTAACCTTTTTAAATTTATTCTTCCTCTTTTTCTTTCAAGTTAAGCACTTTTAATTGAATGTACATTAATATTTAATTGATATAAAGAATTTAATAATTAATTAATCTTGAATAAATTTTTCTTCTTATGTCAAGATATTTTCAATCAAATATAGCCTTCACTCAAGTAGGCACAAATTGACCAAAATATTGCTTTTAACTAATTTTAAAAAATAATTTACATAAGTTATTTGCAATGATAACATCTGAAAGTCTAAACAAAATATGTCTTAAATTACTTTTCAGCTTTTTATTTCTTAATTTTTAATAACATATATTCAAAAATACTTTTCCTTTCTTGCATAGTGTAGATTTAAAATGCATCAAATAAATTCTCAGATTTAATTACAAAATTATCTTTAGCTTTAAAGAACTAACAATGATAAAGATTTTAAAACTATGGATTTGAATAGATGATTCATAGCAAAGCATAAAACATGTTTAAATTTATAGAAATTATTTTTTTATTAAAAATAATACAATAAAGTTCAAGACAACAATGATACCATTGATATCAAGTATGAAAATTTTCTTAAGAAGAATCTTCTTGATATCAAAAAAAAAAATCTTCTTTTATTTTAATAGATTTGAAAATAAAATCAAATAACAACTTGCCCAAAGATTTTTTTTTAATACCACTTGATTTGAAATTCAAACCATTTTAAGAATTTTAAACTATGATAAATTATTTTGAATTAATATCGATAAATCATCTAAGGTAAATTATGAATAGATTTTCTATTATTTTTTGAAAGATCATTTCATCTCTTTTCTTATGAAATACCAAGCAAATAAGTTTAGAAAAGATATGAACTTTTTAGATTTATCTCAAATGATATAGCATCAAGAATATAGCTTTGTAAAATTAGATTTGAGATAAAGATATTCTTTTATTTTTACCAAAAGATAAATCAATAAAATATAAGGCTTATTATAAGCTATCTAATCTTAAATGAATAAAATTAAAGTTTTTTTAAAATATTTAGCTTTAAAAGTAAATGACAATTTTTTTAAAATATTTTGCATGATATCAACTTAAAAAGATTTATGAAAAATATTTTTTTAAATTTATTTTTGGATATATCATTAAAAGAAAATCATAAAGAGATTTGTTTAATTTTTTAAAAAATATTTTTTCTCAAAAAAAATTATATATTGAGTTTAGAAGAGGTATCAAATATTTATAATTTATCTCAAATAAAATCATATTAAGAATATAGCTAAGCAAACTTAGATTTGAGATAAAGATATTCTTCTCTTTTTGCTAAAAGATAAAGCATTAAAGTGTAAGATAATGATGTGCTATTTGATAGCAATTATAAAAATTTTGATACCAAGAATTTTAAAATTTAAATCATATAATAATTATTGTGATATCAGTTGAACTAAAATTTAGATCACATAATAATTTTCTTGAAAATTTGATACCACTAAAAGGTTAGAGAAGATTAATTTTCAAATTTATTTGTTGAAAGTAAATTTTGCTTGACATCAATTTTTTCAAAACAAAGCTAATTTTGAAATTTTGTTTGATGAAAATAATTCTTTCTATATTAATTTTTAAAAATCAAACTGAATAATTTATTTAGAAGTTTTCATGAAATCAATGGAACTAAAATTGAGATCAATTAATTATTTTCTTAAAAATTTGATACCACTTAAATGATTGAAGAAAAATTATTGACCCTGAGATTGGTTTTGATGATTCCAAAATATTGAGTATATTATGTATCTAATCATGTATTTCAAGAATGTGTGTAGGATTTTTCAGGTATCCAAAATAAAGAATTTATCTCAAAAATAAATCCTCTCAAGATGCCATGCCAAAATACCTAAAAGAGCAAATTCACACATATTTGGATGGCTTGGTATGAAAAAAGTATGATTAAAAGAAGAGAAATTATAATTGAAGAAAGTAATTATATTTAAAAGAATTTGGGGTCAAGAAACTCAAGTTTAGAAGGTCAAATATTGAAGAAAAATGAAGTCAGGATTTTTTGAGACATCTCAGATTTTTTTTGAGAGCTCTCGAGTGGTCTGGCATAATGAAACAGTATTCTAGCATAGTCTCAAGAGTTCTTGAGTTGAACTCGAGATGTCTCGATCTCAGGAGGCAGAAACTTAGTTTTTGTGTTCTGAGAGCAAGAGGTCTCATAGGATTCTATAGAGATCTCACGATTTCGGTGAGATGTCTCATGAAAAATCGAGAGGTCTCAAAATCTGATGAGAGTTCTCATGAAAAAATGAGAGGTCTCGATCTATGAGGACAATCTTTAATGGATAGTTTTTCAATGGATATTTTTTGACCCCAACAGCTATTTTAGAGCTTCCAATGGCTAGAACTCTTACTCCAACCTTCTCTAAAGGTATTTAAAGATGGAGAATTAAGTAGAATAAAGAGATTAAGAGATTTAGAGAGAGAATCTTTTAGATTTTGTGAGGAACATTGAATATCCAAAGAAAAGAAAAAAGAGAGGAGTGTTGTGCATAGATTTCAGTGAGCCTTCAAAGCAATCTTCTCCAACATCTTCCACATCCTCTCAAGTATAATTTGAAGAAAAGCCAATCTTCAATCGAGTACGTTATCGACTTGTTCTTTAGGATTTAAAAGAGCTTATACTCTATTTTTTATATTATGCTGAAACTTGACTTATATTTTTTGATTTCTTTATAAGTTTGTTTCAAAAAAAGAAACTTGGTGTTTAGGCCCGTCCAAGTCCAAAATTGGACATTATAGATTTTGGTTGGTAATCCCAAAAAACTAATTGGATTGTTAGTGAAACCAAAAAACTAACAATGTTAGGTTTTGGTTGGTGCTCCTTTGAAAACTAGCTAGATTTGTTTGTGAGCCTGGGAAAACAAACACACTATAATCAAGGATAGATTATAGTAGAATTTTCAAGAAAAACTTGGGAGTGGACGTAGGAGCGGATTACTCTGAACCACTATAAATCTTTGTATGTTTATGTTATGCTTTTTTCTTCTATCTCTCTATATACTTTGCATACTTATAATTCTTACTTTACTTTCATAGTTTGATTTTGTTATCTTAATTCCGCTGCTCATATTATATACGTCTCATCCTCATCACGTAGATTAAAATCAAAGTATATAATTGCTTACAGTTAAATTTGGTCAAAGCTTTTATAAGAATCCAATTCACCCCCTCCCCCTCCTTGGGTTGCCTCTAGGCAACAATTGATATCAGAGCAGGTGCTTTGTAATTGATTATTGACCTAACCATCTTGAGTAAAAGATCATGGCAACCCCATTTGGCTCATTATTTGCTGAAGGCCAATCCACATCAAGACCATCATTATTTAATGGCACAAATTACATCTTTTGGAAAACTAAAATAAAAATTTTTATACAAGCTTTAGACTATGACTTGTGGAGAGTTATAACTAGAGGATCACATACACCCACAATAGAAATTAATGGTGTGTCTATTCCCAAACCAGAAAAGGATTGGGATGAATTTGATAAGAAGATGGCTCAATTAAATGCAAAAGCCATCAATGTTCTTTATTGTTCTCTTGATGTACAAGAATTTAATAGAATATCCCCTTGTACATCATCAAAGGAAATTTGTAAAAGATTGAAAGTGACTCATGAGGAAACAAGCCAAGTAAAAGAGTCTAAAATCAACTTGCTTGTTCATAAATATGAAATATTTAAAATGAAGAAACATGAATCAATTTCTAAAATATTTTTTAAATTTACTGATATTATTAATGCTCTAAATGGTCTTGGCAAAATCTATACTAATTATGAACTCATTTGCAAGGTTTTAAGATCATTGCCAAAGGAATGGGAAGCAAAGGTGATAGCCATACAAGAAGAGAAAGACCTCACCAAGCTGTCACTAGAAGAATTGATGGGTTCACTCATGACTCATGTGTTGAACATGGCTCAAAAGGAGGAAGAGGAAGAGCCAAGAAAGATGAAGACCATCGCCTTCAAATCCATTGTGCAACATGAAGAAAGTGATGAGTCGGAAGAAGAAGATGAAGAAGAGAGTGAAGATGATGATGAGGATATGGAGCTACTCACAAGCAAATTCAAGAAGTTCCACCTAAAGAGAAGTATAAAAAAGAAAGAAGAAAAAGAAAGAAAAAATATCACGTGCTATAATTGCAACAAAAGAGGACATTACAAGCCCGATTGCCCCCTACTCAAAAACTATCCCAAAATGACCAAGAAAAAAGCTATGTTAGGAATTTGGGATGATAGTGACACTTCAAGCTCGGATAAGAAAAAGGAAGTGAAAAATCTTTGCCTCATGGCCATTGAGGATGAGGTAAATTCTGAAAACTCCTCTGAGTTTACATTTGAGGAATTGTTTGATGCCTTCAATGATTTAATGGATGAATTCAAAAAATTAAGGCTAAAAAATAAAGAAATCAAAAAATCTAATCTTCTTTTAGCTAACGAAAAGAATAAGTTATTAAATAAAAAAGAAGATATCTTGAAAGAAAAGAATACTTTGACTAAAGATAAAGAAGAATAGATCAAATCTAAAAATTCTTTAGTTAAAAAAAACATGGAGCGTAAAAAGGATAATGATACCTTAAGATCCTCCCTAAAAGAAAAGGAAAATCTTTTAATTGAAAAGAAAGAGCTCTTGGGAGAAAATAAAAAATTTAAAAGAGAGATTGAAATTTTGAAGCCTATTGCTGAAAAGTTTACCATTAGTTTTCAAAATCCCTAATCTATGGTAAAAGTTAATGGGGCTGTTTTCAATAAAATAGAAACTGATCTTAATACTTCAAGAAAACAACAAACTACGAAAGGTATTTTTACAAGAGCTTCCATCAAAGATCATTCCTTTAAGTGCTTTAAATGTAATCAAATTGGCCATAAGATTTTGGAATGTAACTTTAAAAGAATTGGTCAAACCTTGATAAGATAAATTTGGATTTCAAAAGAAACCTTAAATACTAACTCCTATGGATCCAAGATGGCTTGGTTACCAAAAGTTTTGAAGTGATCTTGCAGGTTTGCCAAGGATCCAATGCTCTTAAAAGAGAAAAACATCTTTATTTGGATTCCTTGGATGTCAAGATGATGGATGATGATTGTTGGTATAATCTAAATCTTTTTTTCATCATACCATCAATGATTGTTAAATCTTTTTGATTGAATGAATCCTTTAATTAATATTCTTGCATAAAAAATTTCTTGCTTGAAATACTTCTTATGCTTAATGGATTGATTTTGATGGGTGCAATGAATTAATATCACATTATTAAATGTTTTGATTTTAAAAAATAATATGCTCTCCTGTATATATCATGCTATGGATGAAATGGTTTATTTTAAAATTTAGCATAATATTTTAAGTCTCCCCATATCAATTTTATAATTAATAAATTTAAACTAAAAGATTCTTATTGACTATGAATGCTTTAAATTGCTAAATATTCATAGAGAACTTTAATTTTAATTATTTGATATCAAACAACTTAGTATTGCCATGTATCTGATAGATTTATCTTTAGGCAAAAAGAGAAGAATGTCTTTATTTCAAATATGATTTTACACAGCTATATGTTTGATATGACATTATTTAAAATAAATTCAAAAACACATACCTTTTCTGAACCTAATTGCTTGATATTTCTTATGAAAAGGAAGAATGATCTTTTCGAAGAATGACTGAAAATTTTTTTATGATTTGTCTTAACTAATTTGCTGATATCAATTCAAATTGATTTATCATTCTAAATCCTTAAACTATTTAATTTGAATCAATTCATCTTGATTTAATTCAAAACTACAATCATTGGTATCAAGCTGAATTTGCAAATTAATCTTTAAATGATATTAAACCAAGAAAATCATGATTTGATCTAAAACTTAGTTTAATTGGTATCAAGAAAATCTTTCAAAGAAATGACTTTGTTTGTTAAAGTAAGGAGGAGAAAATATTAAAGAAGAAATATTCATTTAATTGAAAGATCTTTGAAATTGAAAATATCTTTCAAATTTGAAAAATCTGAATTTAGTGGTTAAATTCATGTTAAATTTGCTAGATTTGAAATATAGAGGGGGAGAAAGTTGAAAAGTAAAGTAATCTTGCTATAAGTATGAAAAATAGGAGGAGTGATATTTTCTAACTTGATTTGATTGAAAATTTTGATTAATTTAAAAACATATTCTTACTCCAAGGAATAAATCTTAAGAAAGATCATATTTATTCAAAAAGGAGGAGAGCTATTATTTTTTGAATTCAAGCTAAATTTTTTAAAAAGAGGAGATGATTTCTTCGATTTGACCACATAAATTTGATACATCTCTCAATTTAATATCTTGATGTTGATTTTGATGATTTTTCATATTTCTTTCCTATGAGCTTTTTGATGCTGTCAAAAGGGGGAGAGGAATGTTTGAGTATATGCTTGAAGAAACTCAATGAATAATATTGATACTTGAAATGAAAACTTAATACTCATTGATATGAATTGGAATATTTTTTTTATATGAGTATATGAAATATGTGCAATGAACCAAAAGAATAATTAAGAACATTCATGAAGTACTCATTCATGTGTTTAATCTATACTTCATGATACTTTTTAACAAAATGTATAGAAATACATTATTTGCTTTTATTGTGCATATACTCAAGACTTTTTTATCATCAAAAAGGGGGAGATTGTTGACCCTGAGATTGATTTTCATGATTCCAAAATATTGAGTATATTATGTATCTAATCATCTATTTCAAGAATGTGTGTAGGATTTTTCAAGTATCCAAAATGAAGAATTTATCATAAGAATAAATCCTCTCAAGATGCCATGCCAAAATACTTAAAAGAGCAAATTCACATATATTTGGATGGCTTGGTATGAACAAAGTATGATTGAAAGAAGAGAAATTAAAATTGAAGGAAGTAATTATGTTTAAAAGAGTTTGGGGCCAAGAAACTCAAGTTTGGAAGGTCAAACATTGAAGAAAAATGAAGTCAGGATTTTTTGAGATGTCTTGAATTTTTTTCAAGAGCTCTCGAGTGGTCTGGCATAATAAAATAATATTCTGGCATAGTCTTGAGAGGTCTTGAGTTAAACTCGAGACGTCTCGATCTCAGGAGACAAAAACTTAGTTTCTATGCTTTGAGAGCAAGAGGTCTCACAGGATTCTTGAGAGGTCTCGTGGTTCCAGCGAGACATCTCATGAAAAATTGAGAGGTCTCGAAATTTAGCAAACGGTCTCATAAAAAATCAAGAGGTCTCGATCTGCACGGACAACCTTCAACGGATATTTTTCCAACGCCTATTTTTTGACCCCAACGACTATTTCAAAGCTTCCAATGGCTAGAACTCTTACTCCAACATTCTCTAAAGGTATTTAAAGATAGAGAATCAATTTGAAGAAAGAGATTAAGGGATTTAGAGAGAGAATCTTTCAGATTTTATGAGGAACATTGAATATCCAAAGAAAAAGAAAAAGAGAGAAGTGTTGTGCATAGATTTCAGCAAGCCTTCAAAGCAATCTTCTCCAACATCTTCTACATCCTCTCAAGCACAATTTGAGGAAAAGCCAAGCTTCAATCGAGTATATTATCGGCTTGTTCTTTAGGATTTAAAAGAGCTTATACTCTATTTTTTATATTGTGCTGAAATTTTACTTGTATTTTTTGATTTCTTTATAAGTTTCTTTGGGGAAAAGAAACTTGGGGTTTAGTCCCATCCAAGCCCAGAATTGGACATTGTAGGTTTTGGTTGATGATCCCAAAAAATCAACAGGATTGTTAGTGAACCCGAAAAACTAACGGTGTTAGATTTTGGTTGGTACACTTATGAAAACCAACTAGATTTGTTTGTGAGCCTGGAAAAACAAACACACAGTAATAAAGGGTAGATTATAGTGAAATTTTTAAGGAAAGCTTGGAAAGTGGACGTAGGAGTGGATTGCTCCGAACAACTATAAATCTGTGTGTTTGTGTTGTGCTTTTTTCTTCTATCTCTCTATATACTTTGCATACTTATAATTCTTACTTTACTTTCATAGTTTGATTTTGTTATCCTAATTCCACTGCTCATATTATATACATCTCATTCTCACCACTTAGATTAAAATCAAAGCACATAATTTCTTAGAGTTAAATTAGCCAAAGCTTTTATAAGAACCCAATTCATCCTCCCTCCCTCCCTCCTCTTGGGTTGCTACCTCTGGGCAACAAAAACCAATTTTCAAATTTAGTTTGATACCTATTATGAAATGTATTTTTCAAGTTTGTTTACACAAATCATTTTTCAAATAGAGCTTAACACTAATTAATTATCAAAAAGAATGATGATATGATCAAACCATATAGAGTGTGAAAGACTAAATCAACTACAAATGATTTTTCATGAACAAATTGAGGCAATAGAATTGTACAAATAAATCAATAATTTCTATTTTCATTAAGTTCCAAAGTATTTCTCCTTTAAGTTCTAATAATGTTATTTTCTCCTATTTTTCAAAGTTAGAGCCAAAAGATTCACTTATCTTGATGCTCCTCCTATTCTTCCAAACTATGCACAATTAATTAATTTCAAAAGAGTTTATATTAGATGATGTATACATGCAAAACAACTAAAAATTGGATTGCTAGGAGAACTATGATTTACAATGAATGTCCTAGCATTCTAACAAAATAATCTAGATATAAGTTCCATATGTTTAGTTTCAACTAGAAAAGTTTGAATCTTTATGGATCAACCCATGATGCAATGCAATTCAACACATCATGCACTTGATTTTTATGATTGAATGTCTTAACTTCAAGTACTTATTTCATGTAAAAATTTTTTAAAAAATTAATATTTAAGCATCTTATAGGAATGCCAAAAATTAGTTTCTCTTGTAGATTTAGCAATTAAAACATTCATACCCAATTAAGCATCTTTTAATTTAACTTAATCAATTATAAAATTGATATGGAGAGGCTTAAAATATCATGCTGAATTTTTAAGATAAAATCATTTCATTCATAACATGATATATGGATAAGAGCATATTAATTTAAAAATCAAAATATTTAAATTATAATATACATCAAAATTAATCAATCATACCAATATATAAGAGCATTAAAAAGTATCTCAAGTTAGGATATAAAATCATATTGATAGATCTTAGAAACAATAAAATCAATTAAAATAACTTTGACAAACATTGATGGTATGATGTGGAGAAAGGTTTAGCTTTCACCAAATATCATCATCCATTTTTTCAAGTCCAAGCCATCTATCAATAAGAATTAGCTTCTTTTTCTTCATTGGATGCATTGGCCTACCTGCAAAAATTATTTTCTAGCTTTTGGTACCCAAGCCATCTTGGAATCCATAGGAGTTAGTGCTCAAGGTTTTTGTTGAAATCCAAATTTACCTAATCAAAGTATGGCCAATTCTTTTAAAATTATACTCTAAAATTTTATGATCTACTTTGTTACATTTAAAGCATATATAATTGAATGATCTTCAAATGAAGCTTTGCTAAATATATTTTTGATAAATTTTTATTTTTTCAAAGAATTATAATCAATTTCTACTTTATCAAACATGATCTTTTGATTATTTAAAATTGCTTGAAGCTTTTGAGATCCAATTATAAACTTTTTAAGCGTGGACTTCAAGTTTTCAATCTTTTTTCTTAGATTGGTATTTTCTTTCAAAAAAGATTTTTTTTCTTTCAACAAGTTTTTTTTCTTCAATATAAAATTTTGATCTTTCTAATTTTATTTTTAGCTTAATATTTTCTTCAACTAAAGATTTTTCAAATTTAAGAAGTACTTTCTTTTCTTTAGCCAAAGTATTATTTTCTTTCAAAATATCTTTCTTTTCTAACAAGATCTTACTCTTTTCATTAGCTAAGAAAAGATTTGACTTTTTGAATATATTCTTTATTTTTCAGCCTTAATTTTTTAAATTCATCCATTAATTTATTAAAGACTTCATATATAATTTAAATCAAATATAAATTAAAAAAATTTTAATTTATCTCATCTTCATTGATCATGAGGTAAAGATTTATAGTACTTTTTTTCTTCTTTTCATTTCTCATTTCATTGCTTTGCTCCTCCTTAATTAATATATTTTTTTTTGTTTTCTCTTCTTCTTCTTCTTTTCATCCTCATGAGCCATAAGGCATAGGTTGGGATGAGCTTTCTTAACTTTTTGAAAGCTTGATTCTTCTTCTTAATTTACTCTTTCATAAATTATTTTTAATTTCTCCCATATTTGATTCACTAAAATACATAAAAAGATTTTATTAAACTCATTAATATCTAAGAAGCAATAAAGTATATTCATTGCCGTAGCATTCATTTGAATCACTTCTTTATTATGAATCAATGCATTGGATGTATGTAGATCATTGATTATAACTTTTCATAAATTATAGTCATGTGTTTGAATGAAGATTTTCATTCTAATTTTTCAATGTATGTAATTTGATTCATTTAATGATAGTGGTCTATCTATGGAATAACCTTCATTAAATAAAAATTCTATCTGGATTGCCATTGATCTTTTGCCTTTTGACCGCTAGGTCAGCAAATAAATATTAGAGCACCTACTTTGATATCACTTATTGCCCAGAGGTGGCAACCCAAGAAAGAGGATGAATTGAATTTATAAAATTTTTGACCAAATTTAACTCTACATAAGTATGTGCTTTACTTAACTTAATTTAATTTAATAAAATTAACTAATGTTTGCAACGAAATCAAGTATGAATGAATTTAAGTAAGAGTTGATCTAAATTAATAAGTAATTAGCAATTTAAGGCATGCAAGATATGTAAAATAATAGAAAAGAAAATACAACACAAATGCATAAAGAATTTATAGTGGTTCGGTGCAATCCTGCACCTACGTCCACTCTTCAAGCTCTTCTTAAAAATTTTATTATAATCCTAGATTATAGTATGTTTGTTTTAACCCAGGATCATAAATAAATTCAGTTGGTTTTGTCGGGCTCACCAACCACAACCCTACATCGATAATTTTTTTGGATTCATTATCAACCTAGTTGATTTTATGGAATCACCAATCAAAGTCTATACACCGTCCAATTATTGATTTGGACCAGCCTATATCCTAAGTTTCTTATCCCAAAGAAATTTGTAAAGAAAACAAAAATATAAGTATTAAAATTCAGCACAAGAAAGAAAACAAAAAGAAAACTCTTATGCAGCTCAAAGAAGAGACTAAATGAATGCTCTTTGGTAGCTTCTCTTCTCTTCAAATGGTGCTGAGAGATTGCTTGAAGAATTATGAAAGATGACTCTTAGATGCCCTCTAAATTTGAAGCTCAAATCTTTCTCTTTTCTTTTTTTATTGGATTTTCAATGTAACGCTTTCTTCTTGAATGATTTTCTTTCTTAAATTCTTAAAAAATTTATCTAAAATATTTTTTTAACTCTTTTTATACTTGGAAGTAGCTTAGGAGTGAGTTTCGATCGTTGGAAAGCTTGAACTAGCTGTTTGAGTGGAGAATAGCTTGTTTGAAAAAACTATAGAAAACTAGTTATTTATGATCGTTGCAGTCATTAGATTGGCTCAATTTTTGATTGGGTTGGCTCAGTCCTCACTAGATCGGCTTAGTTTATAACTGAATCGGCTCAATTCCCTAGATCTTGAAAAACTGACTTTCTGCACTTTCTATCTTTTACTTTTACTAAGATTAGGTCAGCTCAGTCTCAGACTAGGTCAGCCTAGTTTGCATCTTATGCATGCCGAACAGTTCATTTCAAAAGAAAATGACCTAGGAGTCATCCCTTGGATTGATCCTTTTGCTAAAATTTAAATTTCTTTCAATTTATGTATCCAAAAATCATGGGACTGCCTCTAAAAGATCAAAAAAAAAAATTTAGTTGTACTTGAGGCTATCGAACCATATTTTTTTTTAACTCGATGAAATTATGATTTTGTCCTTCTTTAAGGATCTTTATTAATTTAATTTTCTTGAAGCTCTTGACTTAATTATTTTTGTATGGATATTTTCTTGGATTAATTTCTTCAATTTGAATACCTGAAAAGACCTACATCCATTTTTGAAATACATGATTAAATACTTAAACACTCAAAGTTTGACAGTCATCAAAATCAATCATTAGATCAACAATTTGCTTCTCTATCTATTAGAAAGAATATAAGCTTAATTATTGATCTTAAATTTTATATTTATCTATTGAGAGTATATTAAAAGATCATATGATAGATCGATTAAGTCAAGAGCAATTGAAGTCTTAACGAGAAAACTTAATATCTTTATCAAGAATTAAGATATTAATTTTGATTATAAGAAAAAAATAGTTTTGATTCAGATCAATTATTATGGTAATGATCTTTTTCTTATGAAATGATTTAAGAATAAATTTGTATTGAGAATTAGAATATTAAAAAATTTTGAGGATGAAATTTTTTTTAGGAGGAGAGAATATAATATCCAACCCTACCATAGCATAATTTTTTAAAGCATAACAAAAAGAATTTTTTTCTAAGGGCCAGCACCTACTCTACACATGCTGGGAAGATGGAATTACTATAGATGTAGGGAATACATGGAGAAATCCTGAAGGAGTTCTCTTCTGATTGTGATTTCTTATAAATCCACCAAGATTTTGAGGTATAATTAAACTATAATTCTTCTCTTTGGAGGCCTATTTAAACTCCTCAATCCTTTTGAATTTCTTCACCAAAAATCATCATTGTTGGCTACCTTTTTTTCCCAGTTTCCTCTTTGTAAACCGATAATTTGATCTTACTTTGGCCATTGGAAATCAGATTAAATCCCATCCAAAAATTAGGTAAATCTTTTCTTTCATCTTCCCTTAATCTCTTATAGGTTTTAAGCTTGAAATTTTGTTGATTTCTATTAGAAATCTCTTGAAATCATTGATTTCTAATTTTCCATCTTTTCTGGATTTTATCTTTAATTTTTTATTATTGATTGCCATTGTCAGTTGCCTAGCCTTCCCTTCTAGCCACCTTCCCCTCTAGCCACAAGCATCGCTGGCAGGGGGGAGGATCTCCCATGCCTTAGGAATGAGGGGACAAAGAATCTCATGTTCCATCAAGAAAAGTGGAAGAGGAAGAGGATGCGGTCCTCTGTTCCACCGTAAAAAAAAAAGAAAAAAGAGAAAAAGAAAAAAAAGAAAAAAAAATTAAAGAAAAAGAAGAAAGAGAGAGAGAGAGAGTCTCTTCCTTCCCTCTCTTCCTTTAGGTTGAATCTCTACTTTCTCTCTCTAGGAGGTCTGACTTTCTCTCTCCACTTCTCTTCTCTATGGATTTGCTCTCATAAAATTTCTCTCTCTAGACTGTTTTTCTCTCTTCAAGAATTTTTTTCTCACTGATTGATTCAATAAAATATTCTCTTTTAATGATTCTAATCTAATCCATAAGAAAATAATTTTGATCCGCAGTCACTAGACACCATGCCGACATACACTTTGACCAAATCTGCATACCATTAAAATTGATTATTTATGATTTTATTAGACAATCTACACACTAATTGAATCACAATTTGATTTAATCATCTTGATTAGATGGATTGGAACGTCGAGCTGTGTCACAGGACGGGCCATGTTCCATCTTGTTAATTTCTTTGATATTGTCTCTCTATATGACTCATTAACCTAGTGAATCGATCCATTGTGTGCTTTGAATTTGAGTTGATTTTGGTAAGAAATTTTGAACTACTTTATCAATCAAAAAATATGCCTATACTATCCAAGCCTTTGTAGAGCATCACGAGATCTGTTCCTTGTTGATCTCTATTAAATCATTATATTTTAAGTAATTCTCATTAGATGAAGCCATCCTAGTCATACTTTTAGTTGGGTTATTTCGCTCTCTTGATTCGTTTAAGCTCTTCGAGATTTCTTATGAATGGGCTTCTAAAAAATTGACTAATTAATTTATTTTAATGGTTTTGAATAGGTCTATCTGATCTGCTTGATTGAAGTCAAATTTTAAAGCGTGATGATGTAAGTAACTAATGCTTTAAGTATATTTTCGAATGATATTTGAAAAAATTATCACTAGTTATTTAATTTAGATTATTGTTGGGGATAAATCCCACTCCGGTCGAAGTCCAGCTTGATGTTTAGTCCAATGCAACCGGTAATCATAGAAGAGCTTCAGCGGCCAAACCTTAGCCGAACTCCTTCAGCCGACTGAACTCTCCAGTGGTGGAAACCCTTTAGCCGACCAAACTTCTCAGCGGTCGAACCCCCAGCCGAACCCCTTCAGCCGATCGAACTTCTCAGCGGCCGAGCCCCAGTCAAACTCTTCCAATAGCCAAATTTCTGCCAAACTCTCCAAGAGCCAGACTCCCAGACTTCTCCTTCGGCTGGGCTTTTTCAGGATCCAGACTCCTCCCAGACTTCTCCTTCGGACTCCTCCCAGACTTCTCCAGGAGCTGGACTCCTTTTAGATTTCTCCTTCGATCCGAACTTCTCCAGGAGTCAGACTCCTTCTAGACATCTTCTTCGATCGGACTTCTATAGGAGCCAAACTTCTTTTGGATTGCTCCTACAATCGGACTCCTTCCAAATTTCTCCTTCAGTCAGGCTTCTACAAAAGCCGAACTCCCTCCTGATTCCTCCTTCAGTTGGACTTCTACGGGAGCCGAACTCCTTCCGAATTTCTCCTTCAGTCAGACTTCTATGGGAGCCAAATTTTCTCCGAATTCCTTCTTCAGTCGGACAACTACGGAAGCCAAACTCCTTCCGGGCTCCTTCAGCTAGCGTTCCTTCCAGATAATCCTCTCTAGTCGTATTCCCTTTGGAAGTCCGAACTCCTTTGGAATGGATATACGTCAAAGCTCTTCACTCCTCTATGCGATCCCAAGCGGCTCATATCGAACGGCTGTAGCCGTCACTATCAATCTGCTACAGGCGACGGCGATCCGCTACCGAACGGTGATGGCTGTCACCATCAATCTACTGCAGGCGGTGCTACAAATGGTGCCTTCCTTCATGACTGATTTCGTCAGATCTTGAGCGATCCGCTATCAGGCAGCTGCAACTGTCACTATCAACCCGCTACAAGCTCCACCTATAAAAAGAGATCCTCCAGATATGTTTTCTCTAAGCTCTCTTCTTCTTCTTGAAACTATGTCATACTCTTTTCTGAGCACTCCATTTCTGTTGGTCAGAATAGCTGACTTGATCGTCGGAGGATCCTACCGAAGCCACCACCACCGACTCCGGATGGAACTTTATTTTATGGGTCACCGACGATGACCTCATCCTCCTCCGCTCTAGCTCATCTCGACGTCAACCAAATTCTGCATCAACAGAATTGATGCTAGAGGAAGGGCCTCTGTCTTTGAGATACCCTTGTTATTAAAGAAATGCTCAATCGATCCTGTCGACCTTCTTCTTTAAGGTTCATCTCCACCCTCTTTCTCAATCCCAAGAAATGCCTTAAAATAAGGTGACTATCCGGAGATCTACTGCTTCTACCGTCAGATCTGAGCTGGATCCATCCATTCCTGCTCCATCATCGTACTTCAACCTCCACCTCCATTGACGGCCATGGTAGATCCAAAGTAGTTTAACCTATTGATGCAGCAGGTTCAGAGCCTCACCAAGATGGTGCAAGCCATGCAGCAGCCCTCAATGATGACTCCACTAAAAAATCCGCCATCAGGATGTCTGAAATTGATCCCAAAAAAGAGCACTTGGGCTAGCATACCCGTTACCTCTGGAAAGAAGAAATAGAGAGCAGAGGATCCGTGTTCGAATCATGGTTCTTCTCTGAAGGATACCTTCTCCATCTGTAGTCGGAAGCCCTCCAAGGTCTGCGATCGAGATAACATACTTGATCACAAACTGCAGGAGATGAATCGATGAATTGAGAAACTCTACCATGTCACTCCAGCTCGCTATGATGATGTCTGCATCGATCCCCCTTTCTCTCCTCGAATTATGCAAGAGCCCGTTCCACCAAACTTCAAGCTCCCTTAATTTGAAAGCTACGATGGAAATCTCTGATCCGATCGATCATCTAAAGGCCTTCTGGACCATGATGCTGCTCCATGACGCAGCAGACGCCATATTATACTGAGTTTTTCCATCTACCTTAAAGAAAGCAGCAAAAAATTGGTACTCGATGTTGAAGTCAGGTATGATCTTCTCTTTTGATCAGATGAGCTATTAGTTCGTGGCTCACTTCGTCAGCTACCGACGTTCGCGTCGAGGTTTAGATTCTCTGATGAATATCAAGCAGAAGGAGGGAGAATTCATCCGAACTTATGTTACCCAATTTAATGCTGCTGCATTGGAGGTCTAGAACTTAGACCAGTTTGTTGTAATGGCCGCACTCAAGGATGGCCTTTAGAAAAATGATTTGCTATTCTCCCTAGAGAAGAAGTACCTCAGAAACTTTGTCGATCTGCTAGCTTGGATTGAGGGATATGTCCGTACGGAAGAAGTCTTTAAGTTGAAAAATGAAGAAGCCATAGGAGAGCGGCGGACGGACGAGTCTAATAGACCCACCATCGATGGAGGATCGAGTGAAGTTCGACCACACTCATGGACTTCCTCCAAGCGCAAGCGAGCCCGAACTCCTTCTCGAGCTCATCATTAAGGAAGCCCCGACAGAAGGGTGCGAAGAAGTCATCCCCCTAGAAGGTTCCGCAACTACACCCCCATTAACGTTCCTAAAACTCAAGTTCTGATGAAAATTAAGAATCAGCTACCAAAACCAGAAGAATTACGATCTCCCCCAAATAATGATCGAAGCAAGTATTACCTCTACCATCATGACCACGGCCATGATACTGAAGAATGCATTCGATTCTGAGATGAAATCGAGGAGCTCATTAGGAGAGGTCGGTTGGATCGATTCCTCAGATGCCAGCCTAAAGCAGGAGAAGATCAACCAAGGGCATTGCCATAGTCAGAACAACCAATGACGAAGGAACAACAAGGAGGTTGGCCACCTTCCGGCATCATCAATACTATCTCTAGGGGGGTTGGTACTTCGGCGAGCCATCATCTCCCAACCTCAAGGCCAAGTGAAGCTTGCTCCAAATTGAGAAGGCCAGCATAAAATAGAGGAGATCGCCCGGCCCAAAACTTGTCACCTGAAAGAACTCGGAGGAACAATGCTCCCATGACCCTAAAATATAGAGAATCTGAGGATGTTCTGGCAGTAATTTTTCTTCAATAAAATTCTTTCATTTCAATATTATTATTTTTTGATGTAAAAACTATGTGATGATAGGAAAAAAATAGTAGTCAATAGTGGCCATGTTAAGAACAAGAGGAGAACCTCATCCTAACATGAGCAAGTTGAAGTCCTTCAACCTCGGTTAGAGATAAGATCTCTCTCGAGCTTCAGAGTCTATGTCAACAGAAGATAAGATCTTCTTCAATCTCAACTAGAGATAAGATCTCTTTCGAGCTTTAGAGTCTACGTCAATGGAAGATAAGATCTAGAGATAAGATCTCTCCCGAGCTTCAGAGTCTACGTCAATAGGAGATAAGATCTCCTTCAATCTCGGCTAGAGATAAAATCTCTTTCGAGCTT
>QRFJ01003266.1:35601-148474 GCA_006176705.1 Cocos nucifera
TGAAAGACCTAGGTGAAGCATCCTTTATTCTAGGAATTAAGGTCTATAGGGATAGACCGAATAGGATGCTAGGACTTTCACAGAAAATGTACATAGAGGAAGTACTAAAGAGGTTTAGTATGGAAAACTCTAAGAGGGGATTAATACCCTTCAGACATGGTATTCATCTTTCCAAGAAGATGTGCCCAGCACACCTGAGGAAATAGAACGCATGAGCAAGATCCCTTATGCTTCTGCAATAGGGAGCCTCATGTATGCCATGCTATGTACATGACCTGATATAGCCCATGCTGTGAGTGTCACAAGCAGATATCAGTCAAATCCAGGTGAAGAACACTGGACTTCTGTAAAATGTATCCTTAAGTACTTGAGAAGAACTAAGGATATGATGTTGGTCTTTGGTAATGGAGAACTCCAAGTTCAGGGATACACAGACTCGGACTTCATGCCCGATATAGATGATCGAAAGTCGACATCTGGAAGTCTGTTTGTGTGCAATGGTGGAGCTGTCAGCTGGAAGAGTTTCAAGCAAACTGTGATAGCAGATTCCACCATGGAAGCAGAATATATAGCTGCATCAGAGGCTGCAAAGGAAGCATTCTGGTACAAGAAGTTTGCTGCAGAAATTGGAGTAATGCCATCAGATGCCATTCCTCTTTACTGCGACAACAATGGCGCCATAGCCCTTGCTAAGGAGCCGAGGTCTCACCAGAAGTCCAAGCACATTGAGCGGCGATATCATCTCATCCGTGATTACCTTGAGAAAGGTTACGTTGAGGTCAAGAGAGTCAACTCCGCAGATAATGTGGCAGACCCACTTACAAAGCCGTTGGCCAGCAGAAGATCGAAGCCCACCTTGAGAAGATGGGACTTAGACTTGTAGCCAATTGGCTTTAGGACAAGTGGGAGATTGTTAGATATATGTGCCCTAGAAGCCAGAATTGGCTGACACTTGTAATACACTTCTAGGGGCAAAATTATAATTTTGACTATAATTAATAAAATGGGTTATTTTCTATCACACATGTGTATTTAGTGTCTGTGATACATCCTTTGAGTTAATGGTAATGATAATTCATATTTTCAAGAGTTGAAAATTTAAGACATGAATAATCATTATTAACTCATAAAATGCTCCCGACCATAGGATCATCACGAGGATGGTGATTGATCCGAAAGGTTGGTGTACGATCGCTTCTCTTTAGTAGATGAGTCTTGAGTCTACGGTGTGGAGACACCGGAGCGAGAGTACAGGTACTCGTTAGAGAACGAGGGCACTGAGCGTGACCACCTCGAGTAGTCATTAGGAAGTCTACCTTCTCGTCAATGACTGACTCGATGCTGCAGTAGTGTGTCTGGTTCTTTGACCTGAGATGCATCGGCAGTTCACCTTGAGGGTGTTATAGTTTGACTACACCATTACTCGGTCTCCTAGCCATATGGAACCCTGAGGTGTATGTTGGCTATAGACATGTTCATTGTAGGAACTGGATTGCATCAAGATGGGAATCTATCTACCTCGGTGGTAGAGGAGCAGCCCTATGATGATCATGAGAATCAAGTCCAGAAGCCCATGGCCATGGCAGAGTGAAATAATAGAAAGAGTTTCTATTTAGATTTTCACATTGGACTCGAATCGAATGATTACATCATATGACAGAGACTAGGGTTTGACGAGTTCACCTTAACCCTAATCTGATCGGGGCTCAAGATAGAAGAACTTGAATCACACAGGTAGCTGCACCAAGAGGTTCGCATTCAGCTCTGATGGGTTGCCACCATATACTGCTAGGTGTCACTGGTGGATTTTGGGAGCAATTAGAATGATTTAGATGATCGATCATTCTAGCTGTTCGAATCAGAAGAGTTCTGATCCATCGAAAGGAGTTTCGATGATGTCGATGATAGAGATCATGACATATCCCATTACCATACAGAACTGAACCTAACTGGGTCACACAAACAAGGGTTTGAATCTGGTGATCATCAATTGAACTGATCTAGTTCAATTGATCTGAATGAGATTCAATTAGGTTCAAGGAAATCGTGCTAGCACTCGATTGAACCTAACGTTCTTCTTTTACTATCATAAATAAGTTGTCCTGACTGAGCCAAAGGAGTTTGTGCTCAATCAGAGGCCTTCATATGGTCTGACTGGAGGTTGTCCAAGTCAGAATAGGTTGTCTTATTTGTAAGACATTACCTGCCATTTTTGGTCACCTGCCATTTCTTGTTCTTTGACTTTGGTCAAAAGTCTACCTTTGACTGGTCAAACGTTGACCATTCACCCTTTGACTTTTGACCACATGTCATGCACCTATTGGAGAGCTGGTGGGGGCCTATCCCCCTACCAGAACCTGGCAAGGAGAAGGGCGCACGCCAAGGGTGGCGTGAGCCCAAGTAGGAGGCGCCTAGGAGTCCTTGTTGGACAAGGACTCCACCTCCCTTTTGGATTCCAATCAGAGTTCTACTAAGAATCTAGTTTGACTGGTCTTAGGCACCCTCTAAGGAGGAATCCAGGGGTCTCTTTTTCAACCAATCAGATTTAGATCTGATTTCACAAAGGGTTGTGATTGGTTGAGAGGAAGAGGAGTTGGATCACAAGAGGTCTATAAATAAGACCCTGCGCCCAACCCTAATCCTAAGTGAATTCAATAGAGATTTCCCACGTCCAAGGCTGCCTCTCCCCTCCTTCTCCATGCCATACTCTCTTCTCCCCTTGCTCTCCACGTCCAAAAGTGTTTTGGACTTAGTTTGGTTCGATTCAGATCAAGGAAAGGCGATCAAAAGCAAGAAGGCTGCGCTGCTGCAAAAGGACAACTGCAGATCTTCAAAAGAGTTTTGAAGATCCTCCAAATCAGATCCAGATTTGATTTTTGGAGGTGTGATAGAGAAGAAGAGGTTCTCTAGATCCAACCCGAGTGGATACCGGTAGAGGCCAGGCGCTTGCGTGGCTAAGATCCAGAACCTTCCGCTGCAATCAGGATCATCTACAGGGTAATAGGATTATCCAATTCAGGTAAATTGAATTTGATTTAATTTATCTTATTTTATTTTATTTATTAAAATAATAAGAATCAGATCTAAAACATATCAAGATCTGATTGAGATCAAGAGAAAAGTTTTGAAATATATCTCTTGATCTAATCAGATCTGGACGAACCTGGACCGGGAAATCAGGATTTCCCTTCAAAGATATCAAGAATGTCCACCAAATATTGGCTTACTTACAAGAGATGTTTGGTGAACAGAGTCAGAAAGTCAAGTATCAAGTCACTAAACGACTGTTCAAGGCTAAAATGCATGATGGGCAGTCAGTCCAAGAACATTGTCTAATGATGATCAAAAAATTGGAAGAGCTTGAGAAGCTCAGAGTGAAGTTGGACCTGGATCTATAGAATGATATAATTCTACAATCTTTGACTGATGCATATGGGCAGTTCATCATCCACTACCATATGCATAAACTTCAAAATTTCCTGGCCAAGCTTATGAATATGCTGGTTACTACTGAGCTTTCTATGAAAGATTCTAAAGGCTTAGTGCTCGCTATAGAACCAACTTCTTCCAAGAGAAAGTTTTTTGAAAGGAAGAAGTCTATGAAAAAGCAGAAGGTGGAAGGAGGAAAGAAGAAAAAGGTAGAGCTAAAGAAGAAGGCCACTAACAAAGGAAAGTATTTCCATTGCAACACTAATGGCCATTGAAAGCGGAACTGCCCTACATACCTGACCACCCTAAAAAATAAGGAGGCAGGTCCTTCTAGAGGTATGCTCGTTATTGAGTCTAACCTTACGATTTTTTTTGCATCCAATTGGATGCTTGACTCTGATTCTAGTGCTCATTTGTGTACTTTCATGCAGGGTCTTGAGGATAGTCGAAGGCTGAGGGATGCTGAGATGATCCTACATATTGAAAATGGAGCAGGAATTTCTACTATGGCCGTGGGAACATACTCTCTTCAACTTTCATCTGGTTTAGACTTAGTATTAAAAGATTGTTATTATGTGCCTGCGATAAGTAGGAATTTGATTTCTGTTTCATGCTTAGCACTAGAAGGCTATGTAATTAGTTTTCTTCAGGACTATTAAAACATTCTTTATGAAAGAAATAAAATTATAAGTAATTTTTTTATTAATGATCTTTACCAGTTACATATTGATGTATCTATTTTTAATATTGAGCAAAATGTGAATGCTGTAAAACAACCTAGGGATAGTCCAAATGATAGGTATCTATGGCACCTAGGACTAGGTCATATAGCAGAAGATAGGGTAAACAAATTAAAGAAAATCGAGCTATTGAGTCCATTGACTTTCGAGTCATATCCAATTTGTGAATCTTGTCTTCATGGCAAAATGACTAAGCTCCCTTTTGTAGGACATGGGGAAAGGGCCACAGATCATCTTGCCCTAGTACATACTGATGTGTGCGGCCCATTTGATGTGTCGGCTAGAGATAACTTTGTCTACTTCATAACCTTTATCGATGATTTACCTAGGTATGGGTATGTGTATCTTATGAGATACAAGTTTGAAGCTTTTGAAAAGTTCAAGAAATTTAGACATGAAGTAGAAAAGCAAACCAAAAAATTCATTAAGGTTCTTCGATCAGATCAAGGAGGTGAATACCTTAGTCGAGAATTTCTAGATTATCTCAAGAAAAATGGCATAGTCTTTCAATAGACTCCACCTAAAATACCTTCACTCAATGGGATTTTAAAACGAAGGAACCAGACCCTATTAGATATGGTCTGATCCATGATGAGCTTCACAGACCTTTCTGATTTTTTTTGGAGATACAGTTTGTTAACTATAATATATTTATTGAATAGGGTCCCTTCTAAAACCATTCCTACTACATCGTATGAGATATGGCATGGTAAAAAATCAAGTCTAAGTCATCTCAGAATTTAAGGTTGTCCGGCTCATGTCAAAAGACAACAAGCAGACAAGTTAGACTTTAGGTTGTTTAGAGCTCGATTTATAGGATTTTTTAAAGAGTTATTAGGATATTATTTCTACATTCCAAAAAATCATAATGTAATTGTAAGTCGACATACCATCTTTCTTGAAAAATAGTTTATTCAAGATAATGGCATTGGAAAGTAGATCAAGCTTGAGGAGAAAATCTCATAAGAGCAACAAGCTAAGGACCAAATGGAACCAAATCAGGTTAAGCCAATACAATCACTACCTCCTCCATCTCGTAGATCGGAAAGAATTTTTCATCCCCCTGAGAGGTACTTAGGTACTATTTTAGAGAAAATAGAGGAAATATTCCTCATAGGTAATGGTGTTCATGGTGATGATCCCAAAACCTATAATGAGGTGATATTAGATATCGACTTCGAGAACTGGTTAGTGGCAACGAAGTCAGAAATTGACTCGATGTACTCAAACCAATTCTGGATCTTGGTAGATCCATCAAAAGGTATAGTACCTATTGGGTGTAAATGGAGCTATAAGAGAAAGATTGGTGCAGATGAAAATGTAAAGACATTCAAAGCTAGATTTATGGCAAAAGGTTATAATCAATGCGAAGACATTGACTATCAGGATACCCTTTTGTCAGTAGCTATGCTTAAATCCATCCGCACATTGCTTGCTATTGCAGCATATTTCGATTATGAAATATGGCAAATGAACATGAAAACGGCATTCTTAAATGGATATCTTAAGGAAGATATCTATATGGAACAGTCGCTAGGTTTTACATCCAGTGATGTTGATCACAAGGTATGCAAGCTGCAAAGGTCCATATATGGACTTAAGCAAGCACTCGGAGCTGGAATACTCATTTTAATGATGTGATCAAATTATTTGGTTTCATCAAGAATGAGGATGAACCATATATCTTCAAAAAGATTAGTGGGAGCGCTATTGTCTTCCTCATACTGTACGTGGATGATATCCTTCTTATTGAAAATGATATTCTCATGTTGAGCATAGTTAAAATATGGTTATCCAAAGAATTCTCTATGAAAGACCTAGGAGAAGCATCTTATATTCTAGGAATTAAGATCTATAGAGATAGACCGAATAGGATGCTAGGACTTTTACAGAAGATATACATAGAGGAAGTGCTAAAGAGGTTTAGCATGGAAAACTCTAAGAGGGTTTGGTATCCTTCAGACATGGCATTCATCATTCCAAAAAGATGTGCCCTAGCACAACTGAAAAAATAGAATACATGAGCAAGATCCCTTATGCTTCAGCAATAGGGAGCCTCATTTATGCCATGTTATGTACACGACCTGATATAGCCCATGCTGTGAGTGTCACGAGCAAATATCAGTCAAATCCCGGTGAAGAATGGTGGATTTCTATAAAATGTATCCTTAAGTACTGGAGAAGAACTAAGGATATGTTGTTGATTTTTGGTAATGGAGAACTCCAAGTCCAGGGTTATATAGACTCGGATTTTATGTCCGATATAGATGATCGAAAGTCGACTTCTGGAAATCTATTTGTGTGCAATGGTGGTGCTGTCAGTTGGAAGAATTCCAAGTAGATAGTGATAGTAGATTCCACCATGGAAGCAAAATACATCGCTGCGTCAGAAGCTGCGAAGGAAGCCTTCTGGTGCAAGAAGTTTTCCGCAGAGATTGGAGTGATGCCATCAGATACTATTTCTCTATACTACGATAATAATGGTGTCATAGCCCTTGCTAAGGAGTCGAGGTCTCATAAGAAATCCAAGCACATCGAGCGGCGATACCACCTCATCCATGATTACCTTGAGAAGGATTACGTTGAGGTCAAGAGAGTTGACTCCATAGATAATGCGACGGACCCACTTACAAAGTCGTGGGGCCAGCAGAAGATCGAAGCCCACCTTAAGAAGATGGGACTTAGATTTGCAACCAATTAGATTTAGGTTAAGTGGGAGTTTGTTAGATATGTGTTCCCTAGAAGCCAGAATTGGTTGACACTTATTGTACAGTTCTAAGGGTAAAATTATAATTTTGACTATAAATAATAAAATGGATTATTTGTCTATCATAATGTGTATTTTATGTCTGTGACACATCCCTTGAGTTAATGGTAATGATGGTTCATATTTTCAAGAGTTGAAAATTTAAGACATGAATTTTTGTTATTAACTCATAAAATACTCCTGACCGTAGGATCATCATGAGGATGATGATTGATCCAGAAGGTTCGTGTACAATCGCTTCTTTATAGTAGATCAATCTTGAGTTTATGGTGTAGAGACATCAGAGCGAGAGTACAAATGCTCTTAGAGAACGAGGGCACTGAGCGTGACCATCTCGAGCAGTCATAAGAAAGTCTACCTTCTCGTCAATGACTGGCTCGAAGCTGCAGTGGTGTGTCTAGTTCTTTAACCTGAGGTGCATCAACAGTTCATCTTGAGGGTGTTATAGTTTGACTACACCATGACTTGGTCTCCCTATAATGATCACGAGAATCAAGTCCATAAGCCCATAGCCATGGCAAAGTGAAATAATAGAAAGAGTTTCTATTAAGATTTTTACATCGGACTTGAATCAAATGATTAAATCATATGACAAAAATTAGGGTTTGGCGAGTTCACCTTAACCCTAATCTGATTGGGGCTTAAGATAGAAGAACCTAATCACACAGGTAGCTACATTGAGAGGTTCATTATTAATTCTGATGGGTTGCCACCATATACTGCCAAGTATCATTGGTGGACTTTGGGAGCAATTAGAATGATTTGGATGATCGATCATTCTAGTTGTCTGAATCAAAAAAGTTTTGATCCATCAAAAGGTGTTTCGGTAATGTCGATGATAGAGATCGCAACATATCTCATTACCATACAAAACTGAACCTAACTAGGTCACACAAACAAGGGTTTGAATCTGGATATCATTAATTGGACTAATCCAGTTCAATTGATTTGAATAAGATTCAATTAGGTTCAAAGAAATCATGCTAGCATACAATTGAGCCTAATGTTCTCTTTCAATTATCATTTTAAGTTGTCTTGAATGAGCCAAATGTGTTTGTGCTCACTCAGATATCTTTACTTGGTTTGACTGAAACTTGTTCAAGTCAGAAAATGATTGTTTTAATTTATAAGATAAATTTAAGACAACACCCGCCATTTTTCGTCACCTGCTAATTCTTGTCTTTTGACTTTGGTCAAACATTGATCTTTGACACTTAGACATCTGCCCATGTGTCATGCACCCATAGGAGATTGATTTTAGACCAATCAACCTGCTAAAATGTAGGTGGACCAAGGGCGCATGCCTAGGGAGGCATGCACCCATGGATATAGGCACCTGGAGTCCCATACAGATGGAACTCCAGTTATTTTGGGATTTCTACCTAGGTGGTGGCAAAGATTAGACTTTGACCAGTCTTAGGTGCCATCCAAGGATGATTTAGAGGGGCTCTTATCTGATTAGATTAGATGATGTCATCCCATCAATCAGATTTAGATCTGTTTGCATGAAGCGACGTGATTGATCGGGATGATGTGGCACAGCAAGGCGCAACAAGGTCTATATAAACCCTATCTACGCCTAGTTTTAGAGAGATTAGACCATTGCCCATGCCATAAGGCTGCCTCTCTTCCTCCATGCCATCTTCAGGTCCCCTCTCTCCTCTCTATGCCCAAGGGGATTTAGGCTCCAATTTGGTGTGATCCAGATAAGAGAAAGGTGACGAGAAAGGAAGAAGGCAGCACTGCTACAAGAGATGATACCCGATCTTCAAATGGAGTTTTGAAGATCCTCCAAATCAGATCCACAAATGATATTTGGAGAAGTGATAAAAAAGAAGAAGATCTCTAGATCCAGCATAAGTGGATACCAGTAGAGGTCAGACACTTACGTAGCTAGATTTAGAATCTTAGGCAATCAGTAGGATCATCATAGGATAATCTGATTACCCAACAACAAGATATAAAATTAAATCTATTTTAATTTATTTTTATTTTTATTAGATCTATAAAATTAGATCTGAAATATCTCCGATCTGATCTGAATTCAAAAGAGAAAATTTTTGAAATATCTTTTTAGATTCAATCAGGTTTGAATGAACTTGACCTAGAAAATTGGGATTTTTCCTTCAGGCTGGACTATGTATCTGAGCTAGCTCGATTGTATGTTGGTTGATCCTTTTTCTATGGTTCTTAAATCTCATTCTTGGCTTATCAGGGATCGAATCTTGAGGCACTAGATTTCAACATTCTCCACCTCGACTCGATATTCGACTCCATCTTAAATCTGAGAGCTTCCTATATGATACCACTGTGAGCTCAGATGTGGCACTCTCAAGTCGTGAAAACATGAGAAGATAGGTTATGGAAAGATGGGAGTGAGTCGGAAGAAGAATCAGTCTCAATAGTAAAGTTCAAAAATTAGGCTGCTTCACTCTGAGACTAAGCTGACTCAGTTGGAAACTGGGTTGGCTCAGTCCAGAACTGGGTCGGCTAGGTCTCAATGAAAAATTCAGATAGAAAGTAGCATTTTTGGGCTATTGGCATGACACACCGCTCAGTCCCAGATTGAGCCGACCAAGTCATAGGTTAGCCGGCTTAGTCCAAAACTAGGTCGGCTCAGTTTTCATGGGTTATTATTTTATTTACGTGGGTTGTTTGGATTTGAAGAGTTTTTTTAAGAGCTTGGGCTTGACCCTTTGTAAAGTATATATACTAGAAATTGATCAAGATTATAAGAGGGCTAAAGTATACTAAATAAAATCTCTTTTCTTCCAAAAATCTCTTCTTCTCTTCTTCTCTATTCCTTGATTTGTTTGATCATGCTTTCGCATTAATCTCTAAGAAGTAATTTCTTATTGCTTGGCTAATCATTGGTGGCCACGTCGATCCATGTGGAAAGAGCGCATATTTCCAACATTTGGTATCAAAGCGGTGTTGCATGGAAGGAAGAAAGACATCTAGGATTTAGTACATCCAGGATCTGTTGCATCAGGTTTTATCATAAAAAACTTTTAGTTTACTTCGTGATTGTCTCTAGATTGAGGTGGAGATTGTTTATACAGAGGAACGGTGATACAAAAGTTTGGAAAGAGGATCTAGGGCTAGTTAGATCTTCTTTGAAGGATAGTTTTGCTAATGTGTGAGATTGTGAAGGATGTTAGGGATCTGTTCTTGAATTGTTTGAAGTCATGGGATCAAGTGGATTCAAGGTGGATTTTGAAAAGTTTGATGGTAAGAAAAACTTTACTCTATGGCAGCAAAGAGTAAAGGACTTATTGGTTCAACAGAGGATCTACAAGGTCTTAACAAAAGAAAGGTCGGAAAAGATTAGTACTGAGGATTGGAAAGAGTTGGAGAAAATTGCTTTTAGCATAATCCAGATGTGCTTGGCCAATTAGGTTTTGCTTGAGATTTGCATAGAGACTACGATAAAGGGGCTCTGAGAGAGATTGGAGAACACATACATGGGGAAGAACATGATGAACAAGCTGTGGTTGAAGAAACAACTGCATAGTCTGAAGATGCCTAAAGGTAGAGATCTTGTTGCACATATCCAAAGGTTCAATCAGGTGTGTTTTGAGGTGATGAGTTTGGATATGAAGATTGACGAGGAGGATCGGGCATTGCTATAATTATGTTCTCTTCCAAGATTGTATGATGGTCTCATAATAACTTTAGTTTATGGGAAGGAGACCTTAAACTATGAAGAGATTGTTGGTGTGCTTAGATCAAATGAGCAAAGGAAGAAGATCTATAAGGTAGACCCTAAGTCTAAGATCTTGGCTGTGAACAAAAGATAGGAAAGATCAAAGGAGAAGATAAGAGAAAAATCCAAGGGTAGGTCAAAGTCTCAAGATCAGAGGAAGATGACATTGAAATGTTATAAATGTCATCAGCTTGGATACTTGAGGAGAGATTATCCCCTTTTGAGATCAAAAAAAGGGAAGACCAGCAAGGGAGATGATGTAGCTTCTATGAGCAGTGGAGAAGATTTGGTAGTTGTATCAGATGGATCCATAGAGTGTGATACTATATGGATATTAGATTTAGCATGCTTGCACCACTATACTTCTCATTGGAAGTGGTTTGCCACCTACCAAAAGGTCGATGGTGGAAGTATCAGTCTTGGAGATGATCACCCATGCAAAGTAGCTGAAATTGGCTCTATCAGGGTAAGGTTGTACGATAGGATCATTCGTACATTATCAAATATCAGGCATATACCGAAGTTGGAAAAGAATTTGATTTCTTTGGGCTACTTGGAGGAGTAGGATTACGCTTTTAGAAGTCAGGCTGGGAGTGGATGTCTGAAAATTTCTAAGAGAGCTTTGGTGGTGATGAGAGGTAGAAGACTAAGCAATAATCTTTATAGAATGGAAGCCTCAGTGGTAAATGATAGTGCAGAGGTGCTAGTAGTGGCACAGGAAGAGCAGATTTTATATCGATTGTGGTACTATCAGATGGGTCATATGAGTGATCGTGGACTTACAGAACTAAGCAGAAGAGGTATGATCCCAGTCCTAAAGAAGAAGGGCATAGATCTTTATGAGCCGTGTATCTTTGATAAACAGCATAGGGTAAAGTTTGCTAGAAGTACCAAGCACAGTGAGGGAGTGCTGGATTTAGTGCACTTGGATGTGTGGAAACCAGCTCCTGTATCAGCTAGAGGTGGGGCAAAATACTTTGTTACTTTCATTGATGATTTCTCAAGAAAGGTGTGGGTTTATTTGATCAAAGAAAAATCAAAGGTGCTTGCCCGATTCAGAGCCTGGAGTGTTGAAGTAGAGAAGGAGTCTGGGAGATAGGTAAAGTGTCTGAGGTCGGATAATGGAGGAGAGTATACTAGCCTGGAGTTCAGGAGGTACTATGAGAAAAATGGCATCAAATGATATTACACAATGAGGATGACTCCCTAGCAGAATTATGTCATGGAGAGGATGAATCGGACACTGACCAAGAAGGCACGGAGTTTGAGGCTGTAGACATCGCTCCCAAAATCCTTTTGGGGTGATGCTCTCACTTTTTCTTATTTTCTTATGAACAGGTCCCCTCATTATAAGCTGAATGAAGAAATTCTAGAAGAGGTCTGGAGTAGGAAGAAGGTGGAGCTTGGCCATTTGAAAGTCTTTAGTTGCACAGCCTATGCACATGTGGAGGCAATCGAGAGGAGCAAATTGGATCTAAAATCTCAAAAGATGACATTCATAGGGTATCCACAAGGAGTCAAGGGATACCTACTATGGGACTCTCAGGCACAGATGTGAATGATCAGTAGGGATGTTATCTTTGATGAGAAGAGCATCTTGAGGAGGTCTGGGATAGATGGAACTAGAGAAACAAAGGTGAACAATGATGGCTAGTTAGAGAATGATGGCATGCAGGTTACATCCACTTATAGGAGTGTTCCTATTGAGGTGGAGCTGGGCAGAAAAGTATTGTCTCAGATTAAAAATCAGCATGGAGGGCCGATAGTTCAAATAGATGTCCAAGAGCAGCCACAGACATCAAGTAGAGATGTGCTAGTGGGAGTGGCTTTGCATAGGCCCCAGCGTACTATTAGAAGATCGGTCAGATATGGCATTGATGAGGTTATCTCATATGCACTCATCACTGCTAATGGAGATCCAGAGAATTATACAGAAGCCATGAAGAGTGAAGATCATGATTCATGGATGCAGGACATGATGGAGGTGATGGAATCACCTGAGAAGAATCAGATATGGTAGCTGGTGGATCTTCTAGAGGGTGCTCGACCTATTAGGTCAAAGTAAGTGTTCACAAAGAAAAAAGCACCTTCAGAACAAGGTGGAGTCAAATTCAAAGCAAGGCTGGTAGCAAAGGGATACTCACAAAAGGAAGGAATTGACTACATAGAAATTTTCTCTCCTATGGTGCGTCATACATCTATTCAAGTTTTGCTATCATTGGTGGCACAACATAACATGGAATCGGAATAGATGGATGTGAAGATGACCTTCCTTCATGGGACTTTAGAGGGAAGAATCTACATGAAGCAGCTAGATGGTTTCATGGAGATGGGACAGGAAGAAAAAAGGTGTGTTTACTCATGAAGTCTTTATATGGCTTGAAACAATCCCCTCGTTAGTGGTATCGAAGGTTTGATAGCTTTATCTTAAGCTTGAGTTTCAGCAGATGTGAACATGATTATTATGTCTACGTCAAGGATGTAGATGAGGAGGATGCCCTGCATCTGTTATTGTATGTAGATGATATGCTTATAGCTAGTAGAAGCAAGGATGCTGTGAAAAGGTTGAAAAGGACATTATCATCTGAATTTGAGATTAAATATTTGGGTCCAATTGAAAAAATCCTTGGAATGGAGATTTGCAGAGATAGGTGAAAAGGAGTGCTCCATTTGTCATAAGAAAAGAATGTCCAAATGGTTCTGGAAAGATTTGAAATGGAGAAGGCCAAACCTATAGAGATGTCATTGTCGAGCCATATGTTTCTCTCCAAGTTATAGTGCCCCCAGTCAGAAGAGGAGAGAGAGTACATGGAATGAGTTTCTTATGCAAATATTGTAGGCAGTGTGATGTACACTATGGTGTGCTGTAGACTAGATATAGCACATGCTGTGAGCACGGTTAGTAGATACATGGCTAACCCTGGGAAGGAACACTGGAAAGCATTGAAATGGATATTGAGATATCTGCATGGAACAAGAAATTATGGTTTGGTATTTGGTGGGCAGCCAGGAGGATTTGAAGAATAATCTGTAAAGATGTGTGAAGATTCAGATCCTCTGGAAGGGTTTTGTTGATGCAAATTATGCTGGTGATCTTGATACAAAGAGGTCTACTACTGGATACCTCTTCTGCGTATATGGTGGACTAGTGTCTTGGAGATCAATCCTTCCGTCAATCATGGCCTTGTCTACCACAGAGGTCAAGCACATTAGGATAATGGAGGCTACAAAGGAAGCCCTTTGGCTTAGGAGGCTGATTGATGAGTTGGGGGTGGAGCAGAGCAAGGTTACACTATTCAGTGATAGTTAGAGTACTCTGTTGTTGGCATAGAACCCAGTCTATCATGCGTGTACAAAGCATATAGATGTGAGGTACCACAGGATCAGAGAGTTGGTGGAGGAAGGTGAAGTGGAACTGATTAAGATCCATACCAAGGAGAATCAATCTGATGCACTCACGAAGGTACTCCCTAGAGACAACTAAGAAGAATGCGATGTTGTCGTTAACATATCGTGTTTATCAGTTTAATTCAACTTCTTAAAATAATTAAAAATATATAGATAGTAGAGAGTCGGATCGAATCCACAGAAAAGATGGTGTTTTAGATTTGAAATCTTTGATTTTTGAAAAAAAAAATTAAAAATAGAATTTGAAGTCAGAAATTAAAATTGCAAAGTGAAAATTAAATTATGCAGAAATATAAACTTGATACTAAGATCTACTAGTTAGATCTTAGCATCTACTTGCAGTAAAATAAAGAGCAATAATTAAAGTACAGAATTTAAATTGCAATAAAAATAAAGAGCATAAAAATAAATATTGTATTAATTAAAAGTTTAGAATTTAAATACATGGAATTTAGGAAGAAAATAAAATAAAATAAAATAGCCTGATCTCTGATCTTTGATCGGCATTGGTGGAAAGATGGTGCAGAAGCTTAGCTTTTCTTCTCGGCACTAGTTGCCTCGAAGCAGCCATTAATCCAAAGCCCAGATTCATCCTGCACCAAAGCTTCACCTTAACTGAAGATTATGAAATGTGGAAGTCTGGAGTCTTATTTATAAAGCTAGGAGGACTGGAGGCTTTTTCTGCAGGCAATGTTGGACTAAGGAGGTCTTTGATTGTCAAAATATGGAGAAATTCAAGTGAAAATCAGATTAAAAGGAGTCCTGGACGAATTCTATTGAAGTTTGGTGAAATCTAACCGTTCAACAGAAATCCAACGGACCTAAAATCATCAAAATCGGATGTGTATCGACCCAGATTAGGTTGGATTAAATTCTGGCCATTGATCGAACGTTTGATGGAGAAAATTTGGCCGCTGATCATGTTCGGAGTTCTGATCACCATCAGGAGCATTCTGGACCATTGGATCATCTTCTGGGTTGAGCGCTGCCATCGGATGGCAATCCACATGAAGTCTGAAGTAGAAAATTTCCTCCACCATTCGATCTTGACCACAATCAACCGCAGCTGCACGATCGCACAGTTACTATTCCTATGGACTGCGTGGATCGGCTATACTACACACCGTAATGAATCAGCACCTCCTATTATCGAGTGAAAAGTCCAAAATGCCCTATGAGCCACGATAGATTTTCTATAAATCCTTTAAGGGTCTAAGTCCACCACGTGTCGCTCCATGATTTGCTGATTTCTACTGAGCTGGCGGTCCATACCTAGATCGTGGATCTGCTGACGGCTTCCATGGTTGAGTCGGCTAGCATGGCAGGCATGGCGTGCTGGCTTCATCGGCTTGGCTCGGCATGTTTGGATGCGCTGGCTAATATGGCACGGCGGCTTGAGCCGGCTGAGCTGTATGTTATTTTTTTATTTAATTTTTTTTATTTAATTTTTTTAGAAATTCATATCTTCTTCGTTTTAGCTCCATTTTGTGTGAAACTTATTTTATTATGATAAAAAAAGCTCTTTCCATTAATTATAAAATTTTATTTTTTAATTTTTATTATTTTTTAATTAATTTTTTAATTAATAAAAATATAAATTTCTCAAAAATATATATAAATTGATCATTAATTCCTAAAAATTAATATAAATTAATTGATAAATTAATACTTTTATTTTTGAATTTATGGTACTTATCAACAACTTTCAGAGATGTGTGGCATGGATAGATCTATGGAGAAGAGATAAGTTCATAAGGACTTGGAAGTACCAAGATGGAGAATTTGAGCTCAGAAGTGGCACTCCTAAGTCTTAAAAATATGAGAAGATAGGTCATGGAAAGACAGGAGTGAGTCAAAAGAAGAATCAGTCTCAATAGTAAAGTTCAAAAACTGGGCCGGCTCAGTTGGAAACTGGGTCGGCTCAGTCCAGGATTGGGTCTGCTAGGTCTCAGAGAAAAATTTAGATAGAAAGAAGCATTTTTGGGCTATTGGTATGGTAGGCTGAGCCAACCCAATCGCAGGTTAGCCAGCTCAACCTAAAATTGGGCCAGCTTAGTTTTCACAGGTTATTATTTTGTGTACGTGGGTTGTTTAGATTTTAAAAGTTTTTCTTTGAGCTTGGGCTTGACTCTTTGTAAAGTATATATACTGAAAATAGGTCAAGGTTGCAAGAGGGTTGAAATATACTGAATAAAAGCTCTTTCTCCTAGAAATCTCTTCTTCTCTTCATCTCTATTCCTTGATTTATTTGATCATGCTTCTGCATTAATCTCTGAGAAGTACTTTCTTGTTGCTTGGCTAATCACCGACGGCCATGCCGATCCATGTGGGAAGAGCGCATATTCCCAACAACCGCTCCCATGTCCTGGGGCTACCACCTGCTGCTCATGGATCAGGAAACAAGAGAGTTGAATTAGGCCGCTCAATCTCAAATTTAGTCTTATGCTCGATCCATCTCCACCTAGAGCTCCACCTCGTACTGAGCTCCATCTAGCTTCTTCTTGTACATGAGAGCATCAACCTTGATTGTGACCTTCTCTTAACTTGACCACCACTACAGTAAACCCTTAGAACAACCTAACTCCTCTTGGCTCTGATACCATTGTTATGGTAGATCCATCAATTGCGAAACACGGATCACCAGCACAAGATCACCTGTAAGAGATATAGCACCATCTGTTGCTATGGAAAGATAGAAGAAGACAAACAAATACAATCATATATATGGTTTGGCCCAAGTGCCTACATTCATGGGACATGCAATGCTTCACTACCAAGAAAGAATAACAGAGAAGATACAATCTCAACTCACCAACCCTCTCTCTCAATCTAGAAGCACTCACCCATGCAATGCTCTCATAGTAATCCTAAGAAGATCCTCCTCATAGATCTATCGATCCAGGATCCTCGACATCCTTGGACACCCTATGATCCTCTCAGCCTCTACATTAAACCCCAACCTTTATCCCTAGGCAACCTTACTGTTTTAGGATACTCCCAGCTTTCTTGATGCTCCCTGAGATTCCTGGCTCTCCCTGAGACCTGGTGCTTGGTCTCTCTGAGAAGCCCCTGGCACTCTATACTGAGATACTCTCCTTGACTACTGTACCATCAAGCCTCTCTCAGCTCTCATGCCTCTAGGGAGGTGCTACTGTAGCACTCCAATACTCCCTACCTTATCTCTACACCACTTTAGAGGTTTTCACGAGACTCTCTTGACTCTTTAGATCGTTAGGCCTTCTTATAAGCCCTAATCAATCTAATAGCCATTCGATCAGCTCCCGCATGCTCTCTTGGCCACTAGATAGCACAATAGCTCCATAGACCCTGTGACTAGACCTGGTCCATGAGTCAGGGAATGTAGACCCCATGAAAAGGCTTCTGCATGTGTGCCCGTGCATGCTGTTCATCCATGCTCTTCATGTTCATCGAGTCAGCTTGGTGCACAGTCGAGCTGGCTCAACTGCATCTCATCTGAGCATAGCTTTCTATCTTCCTGAGAGAATCAGCTCAGATCAGCTTCAAGCCAGCTTGACTGCGTATCCGAGCCAGGCCAGCTGTATGTTGGCTGATCCTTTTCCCATGGCTCCTAAATCTCATTCTTGGCTTATCGTGGACTGAGTCTCAAAGCGCCAGATTTCAACATGGATCGGTAGAGCAGGCTAAAAGGCAGAGAACTGAAGAATCCATCATTTTCACTAAAGAAGATGTGCAAGGGGTTCATTCCTACACAATGACATGATTGTAGTTTTTCTAAATATTGCAGACTATGATGTACGCTGCGTTCAAATTGATAATGAATGCTCTATCGATATCTTATTTTATAATGCTTTCTCTAAAATGTCTATACTTAATAATCGATTAGGACCAATTAACTCTCTATTGGTAGGTTTTACTGGTGATGCTATGCTAGTTGAAGGAATAATAACATTAACTATAGTTGCAGGATGGTATCCAAGATAGTCCAGGGCACAAGTGGATTTTTTGGTGGTAAAGGCTCCATATGCTTACAATATAATTCTCGACCAACCTAGTCTAAATGCACTCCAAGCAGTAGTGTCAACTTATTATCTAAAAATGAAGTTCCTAACAAGATTAGGATCGGAGAGTTCAGAGGAGATCAAGCTCCGACGAGGCATTGCTACTTAATTGCTTTGCAAGGGAGCGGACAACCAGATCCCTATCCAGTCGATAGGCTGGATGTCCGTGACAACCTTACTACAGAGCAGGCAAAACCTATGGAAGATCTTGTCTCAGTTCTTTTAAATGATGGGAATGAAGGACACACTATGTAGATTGGCTCCAACTTAGAAGAAGAGGTCTAAAAGTGACTCATCGCCTTCTTGCAGAGAAATGCAGATATTTTTGCTTGGGTCCTAGCAGACATGCCCAGAATCGATGTTGAAGTCATGGAATATCATCTGGCTGTTGATCCCAAGTATCAGCTAGTGAAGAAAAAATGCATGGCTATGCTCCAAAGAGGCAAAAGATAATTATGGAAGAAGTTGATAAACTCCTCAAGACCGGATTCATCCAAGAAGTCTCTTATCTGAACTGGATCTTCAATATAGTGCTCATCAAAAAGGCGAATCACAAATGGAGAATTTGCACAGACTTCAAGAAGTTAAACAAAGCCTGCCTAAAAGATAGCTATCTCCTATCCAAAATTGATCAACTGATGGATGCAACTTCGAGCCATGAGCTTCTCACTTTCATGGATGCCTTCTCTAGCTATAACCAAATCTGGATGGCACTAGAGGATGATAAAAAAATTGCTTTTATTACTGACCTGATCTCTATTGTTATAGGATTATGCCCTTTGGGTTTAAAAATACAGGTGCAACCTACCAGTGCTTGGTGAATAAGATCTTCAAGGAGCATATCCGCTACAATATGAAGGTCTATATAGATGACATGCTTGTCAGGAGTCAATCTTCAATGAATCATATTGCCAACCTTGAAGAAACCTTTAGTGCCCTCTGAACAAGATGAAGTTAAACCCGACCAAGTGTGCCTTTGGAGTGACTTTGAGAAAGTTCTTAGGGTTCATGGTGTCAAGACGTGAAATCAAAGCAAATCTGGAGATCCGATCCATTCAAGAGATGATTGTCCTAAAATCAATAAAAGAAGTTTAGTGCCTAACAAGGAAGGTAGCAGCTCTAAATCACTTTGTTTCAAAATTGGCTGAGCGATGTATGCCCTTCTTCCAAGTTCTCAAACAATCAAAGAATTTTTGCTGGACCACTGAATGTTAATAAGCATTTGAAGAACTGAAGAGCTACCTCAGCTCACCTCCCCTACTGACCAAGCCCAAACTTGGAGAGGGATTGTTTCGGTACTTGACAGTCTCCCCAATAGCCCTTGCAGCGATCTTAGTCAAGAAAAAGGTGAAAGTGCAATGGTTGATCTACTATATAAGCCAAGTCCTAAGGAATGCCGAGATCAGGTATACTAAGTTAAAAAAACTAACTTACGCTCTATTGATTACAGTCTGAAAGCTCCAACCTTACTTTTAGAGATATACTATAACTTTTCTTACTGATCAACCAATCAAGGCAGTTCTTCATCAAGCAGATTCCTCTAGGAGAATAGCAAAATGGGTAATCAAGCTTACTGAGTTTGACATCAATTTTCAACCTCGGTCATCAATTAAAGCCCAAATATTGGCAAATTTTATAGTAGAATTTACCATTCCTGATGAAGCTAAACTTGAGCAAAGTGTAGTGAGTGTTCCATGGTTGCAATCAAACTCTCCTAAAAAAATGGTAGATCTCCTTGAAGGCTTCTAGGTCCTGTATGTGGATGGTTCATCCAATGGTTCTGGTGTAGGCGCAGGTTTGATTTTAGTTAACCTAGAGGAAGTCATTGTCGAATATGTACTACATTTCAAGTTTTCTGCAATAAATAATGGGGCTAAATACAAAGCACTGATTGCATGGTTGAAGATAGCTAAGAAACTGAAGGTAGATCGGCTCTAAGCTTACAGTGACTCCCAGTTGGTAGTGAAACATGTTAGTGGTAATTATGAAGCTCAGGAGAAAAGCATGGTAAAATATCTTGAAAAAATGAAAATTCTTACTCCTGTCTTTAGCAATTTTGATATCAAGCAAATCCTAAGTGTAGAAAATGCTAGGACCGACCTTCTCTCTAAATTAGCCATACTAGCCCTGAATGAGCTACCTAAAGAAGTTTTCTTTAAAATTCTGAAATGCCCGAGTTCGAAGGAGCCCCAGACTATAATGCAGATTGACCATGAGCCTAGCTAGATTGACCCACTTATTGCTTATCTCAAGGATGGTGTCCTTCCTCAAGATCCAAGAGAAGCTTAGAAATTGAGAAATCAAGCCTCCTAATATATTCTATATGAAAACAAGTTATATAAAAGGTCGTACCCTTTGCCACTCTCAAAGTGTCTCCGACCTTTTGAGGCTGATTTTGCACTATAGGAGGTGCATGGAGGAATATGCAGAAGTCATTAAGGGGCAGATCTTTGTCCCACAAACTATTTCGGCATGGTTACTATTGGTCGATAATGCACTAAAATTCTATAGAGTATGTTAGAAAATATAACCATTGTCAAAGAAACATAAATATTCAAAGACAACCAGCCTCTGAGCTTAAACCCCTGAGCGTCCCATGGCCATTTGCATAGTGGATAATGGATATACTCGGGCCTTTTCCTATGGCATCCAGATAGCAAAAGTTTCTTCTGATGGCAATAGATTATTTCACTAAATGGGTCAAAGCCGAATCCCTAGCAAAAATCACTAAAGCAAGAGTACAAGACTTCATCTAGAAGTTAATTGTTTGTAGATTCGACCTACCTCGAACTCTTATAATGGATAATGGGTGCTAGTTTCATGGTACAAAATTTACTAAGTTCTATGAAGATCTGAACATCTCCTATAATTTTACATCGGCAACTCATCCACAGGCAAACGATGAGGCTGAGGTAACTAATAGGATCCTGTTAGAGGGTATAAAAGCAAAACTTGAAAGAGTGAAAGAAACTTGGATAGACAAACTCTATCATATACTCTAGGCATATCAAACTATTCAAAAGCTACCAACTGGAGAAACTCCATTCATCTTGGCTTTCAAAATAGAAGTACTCATTCCAATTGAGCTCAAACTTCCATCAGCATGAGTCATAGCATTCAATGATAGAGAAACTCATAGGATCTTAGAGCCAACCAGAACTTATTGAATGATAAATAAGAAAAGGCTCAAGTTCGAATGGCGGCCTACAAACAAAAAGTAGCTCGCTACTACAATTCTAGGATTAGAAGCAAAGCATTCAAAGTGAGAGACTTAGTACTTCAGCGAGCCGCTATTTCATAACCTCAAAATCAAAAAAAGCTCATCCTAAATTGGGAAGGCCCTTATGAAATCAAGGAGATCGTTCGACCTGGGACTTATCGCTTGAAAGAACTTAGAGGAGCTGATCTCCCTCAATCATGAAACTCGGAGAATCTACGAATGTACTATCAATATTTTTATTTCAATAAAATTTCTTTACTTTAACATCTTCATCCTTGGTGCAAAACTGTGATGATAGAAAATAACCTCTCAAACTTTGCCACTAGATTAAATAGAAGACCTCTGGTCATTTAAGATAGGAGGAGGGGAGAGGCCCTTACAACAATCCTTTTATGCCCTAGCAACTTTATCAAGAATAGGAGGAAGATCTCATCTTGACAAGGGTGAATGCTAACCATGTTAGAAATAGGAGAAGAACCTCATCCTAACATGGATGAAGACCTCCGATTATTCAAGATAGGAGGAGGGGAGAGGCTCTTACAATGGCTCTTTTGTGCCCTAGCAACCTTGCCAGGAATAGAAGAAGGACCTAATCCTAACAAAGATAAATGTTAACCATGCTAGGAATGGAAGGAGAATCTCATCCTAACATGGATGAAGACCTTCAATTATTTAAGATAGAAAGAGAGGAGAGGTCCTTATAATGATCCTTTTGTGTCCCAACAACCCTATCAGGAATAGGAGGAGGACCTCTTCCTGATAAGAATGAATGCTAACCATGTTATGAACAGGAAGAGAACCTCATCCTAACATGGATGAAGACCTCAGTTATTTAAGATAGAAGGAGAGAAGAGGCCCTTACAATAGTTCTTTTGTGTCCCAGCAACCTTATCAAGAATAGGAGGAAGACCTCAACCTGACAAGGATGAATGCTAACCATGTTAGAAATAGGAGAAGAACCTCATCCTAACGTGGATGAAGACCTTCGATTATTTAAGATAGAAGGAGGGGAGAAGCCCTTATAATGGCTTTTTTGTGCCCCAGCAACATTGTCAGGAATAGGAGGAGGATCTCATCCTGACAAAGGAGAATGCTAATCATGTTAGGAATAGGAGAACCTCATCCTAACATAGTTGAAGATCTTCGATTATTTAAGATAGGAGAAGGGGAGAGGCTCTTATAATGGCCCCTTTGGTGCCCCAGCATCCTTGTCAGGAATAGGAGGAGGACCTTGTCTTGACAAGAATAAATGCTAACCACGTTAGGAACAAGAGGAGGACCTCGTCCTAACATAGATGAAGACCTTCGGTTATTTAAGATAGGAGGAAGACATTTTGTCAACAGTCATTCTGTTAAAAGATGAAATAAAGAAAATGAAAAATTAACAAGCATCAAATCTACACAACGCAAAAAGATGACTGAAGAAAGTATCGTTTTATTAAAGTTGAAGTCCACTACAAAACAAAGGTCTGTAGGACCATGTACAAAATAGGAAAAAAGACGAAGTCCGAAGATGGACCTGATTCTTTAAATTTTAGGCTACTGACCCTGGCCATCACAAGAGATTGCTTTAAGCTAATAACTTCTTCTTCAAGTTTCTTTCTTCTCAGCAGTCTCTCTCCAAATAACTTATTGGCCCTTGGGCAAGCATCTTTCGATTCATGCAACCTCTTCCTCAAGACCGTCGACTCAGTCTCCACATCCTTAACAGCTTGCCGCTCATAAGTCATTTAGATTTTCAATTATTGAACTTCAGCCTTCTTCTTCCCATATCTCTCGAAGGATCACCAAAGAACCTCTTTAAAGAGGCAAGCTACTCCAACTCTCTGCTGGTACCAGCCTGCTGATTAATGGCTAATTGCTTCTAAAGATGTGCCACCTCATCATTGGCCGCTTTAAGCTTATGTTCGAGTTTGGTCATTTTCTCTGCCCAGCCTAATCTGTAATCGTTATGCCAAACTTCAATGTCATGAAGTTATTTCTGTAGCTCGAAAAATTTCTTCGACCAATTCCAATCATACCACATCTTATTAGAAAACCATGGCGAGCTTGCTTCCAACACCTTAATTTTTTCTTTCACTGCGTTGAGCTTAACTTCAAGGGAGCTGACCTTGGATGTCAAGGCCCAGGCCTTCTTGCTACTAAGCTTCTGCGCCCATTCTAGTTCTTCAATCAAGTATCATTTTTTATTAATGAAATCTATGAGTTCCTTCTTATGTACCTGATGAAGATGAGTGATCTCGATTGTCACCTCTGAACAGTCCTTCCTTGACCTCTGAAGCTCATCTTCTATCTTCTCTAATTTTTTCTTCAACTGATGAATTTCTTTTTTAAGTTCTTAATTATGAACTTCAGAGGAATGCCCTGAGGTAGTGGCTCAGCCTCGACTGAAGACAACAGGTCATGGCTTTGATCGCTAGAAGGATTCTGAATGATGCACACCACAGCACAAGTATAAAGAGAAGAAATATATTTTCATTGGTCAAAATGGTTTGTGTATATTGGAAGGAAAAAAGAAAAAGTATAATTATCAAAAGTTTTCGACCTTGGATAGCATGATAGCAGACAAGGTTGGTGCAATCTCCATGACCTCGGCTTCAGGAGTGACTTGAGGGCCGCGGTTGTAGGTTCAGGAGCTTTAGGGGGAGGTTCAGCGGTAGGAAAGGTAGCACCAGCATTAGAGGAACTTGCTTCATCACTATGCTCATCCATTAGAAGGTTGAGTTCTACATCCAAAAAGTTCTTCACAATCTTCCTCATGCAGATCTCGAACCCCTCTAGAAAGACCTCCCAAGTGAAGGCGATCTTGATGTCCTCCATGGCTTTGGAGGACTTGAAGGCCTCGACAATCCACTCCTTCTTGGCACCGACCTCCTCTTTGACCTTCTTCCTTTGGTCCTCTAAAAGAGTTAAGGCTACCTTCAATCCTGCAGAAGCCTCCTCTTCCCTCTGTAGCGCCTCCTGAGGATGCTCGACTTCTATAGTCTGAACCTCCGAGGCCACCATCAAATAGTCAACCTCGGTCCAAACATTCTCCATCTCCGTCTGGACCTCCTAGAGGGCTCTAAAATCCTTGGCCTGGTAGAGATCTGCTTCCTTCAAATGGGCAAATAAAAAGCACCCCAGTTGTAGAATAAAAAGAAACCAAGTCAGAACTTTAAAAGTACATTCTACATTCAATCAAGATTGTGAAAGATCAATTACCTCGAGATAGGTAGTGAAGGACTCGTCGAACCTCTCCGCATTCTCCATCCAAACCATCTTATCGATGATATGCGAAAGGATGCTACCCCCCATTAGAGAATGGATGACCTTTCGATTGTCCAAAGAAGCTTGCTCTTGGTCGGAGCTCTCACCGCCAGAGTTCCCAACCTTGCTATTGATTTTCTTACTAAAAACCTTCTTCTTCTTCTTCTCAATAACTTTCCCCTACTTCGGAGGCATAGGGGCAGCAACTTCATTGGGCAGGGTCGAACTCGGTGCTACCATGACAGTTTCTAGGGCAGGCGCGGCCTTGATCGGCATGGCCTGGCTTGGCTCTTCAATGCTAGCCTTCTTCGATGGTTCTCCTATAGAACTGTCCTTCCTCTTGAGCGACTTAATTTTCTTTGCCAAGCAATTTCATTCTTTCGGAGTCATTTTTGTGATAGAAATAGTTAAAGTCAGAAGAAAAAATAATGCATGATTGACTAGTTATGGAGCACTACCTACCAGATCAAGGGGACTAAGACTGAGATTAAATAAAGTCTGATCATATAGGAGTCCAGAAATCAAAGGTGCTCAGTAGTTCTTCAGTTTATCGACTGAGTCCCGAACTTCTTTTTCTAGCCCAAGAGCTCGGCGGACCGAATCTCTCATATCTCTCCAAGAAGGAAATCCTAACTCTAAGAAGGGATATGAAATAAAAAAGAATTTCTCCTTTTAGTTGTGAATGGAAGAAGGAGTGCCCTTAAGCAATCCTTTCTTGTCGAACTGGGGAGAGACATAACATCAATTTTTGGCAATAGGATGATGTTTGAAAGTGAAGAAGTTGCGAAATAGAGAAATAGTAGATCGGATATCGGCCATGATACATAGGAAAGAAATTCTATAATGAACCTAAATGAGTTTGGCACCATGAAAGTGAGGGAGATATTCAAGAATCTAAAGAGGACTACCATGAAAGAAGGAATTGATAGCCTAAATCCAGCATGAAGAGTACACAAGCAAATGCGGCAAGGAAGAGGGGAATAAGCTTGGTCACTGAGACTAGGATGTTTGAGCTCATACTTGGGAGAGATCCCGAACTGAATTCTAATTAAGAAAAGGTTTTCATGTTGAAGTTTGCAAGGGATGGTGTCAAGGATAAAAGAAGGTTAGGATACTTCTATAGCTTCAATGTCCTTAAGGAATGGCTAGATGGGCCAAACTCCCAAAACAAGTTGATCGGGATTCCTCCACGAACATATGGATCAAAGTAAGTTTAGAAAAATCCTTAAAAATCAAGAAAAATAAGATGCAAGACCTTTTTAAAGAAATAAAATGGACAAGATGCAAAAGATGCAAGAATAATCAAAAGAGAGGTTTTGAAACTAAACTAAGCTGATTGAGAGAAACAAAGAGATGATGGGCATGATAGAAATCGAATGAGGAGATGCCTAGGACTTGAGAAAATGGTGGAAGAATTTGGAACTCTTGAGCAAAAGGAAGATGAAAACCAAAGGAAAGAGAAGAGGAACTCCGATGAAATGAAGTCCCGGAGGAAGAAGATAAGCTTAAATATCTCGAAGAGCCCAAGGCAGTTATGATCACAGGTCTCCTCCAATCGATCTTAGGTTGACGTGTGTCCCACTCATCATGGTAGAGGGCTGACAATGGATAGAACCTTAGTTATGCTGTACCTTGGGCAAAGCTTCGATGGAAGTTTCAAAAAATTATCTTTTCAGGTCATCTGGTATTGAAGAAGCTTCGGTGCCGCATGGAAAATGCCAAGACTTTCCATCCAACGAGCATGAAAAATCAGAAAAGAATTTTGACAGTCACTTTCTTTATACTCTCTTTCTTCGAACTTCGAACTCAAGAGTAGAAAAACTATTAGGGGTTAAACCCGCTCATACTAAAGTTTGGCCAGGTATATAGTCCCAAGGCAATTCTGCTAGATCCAGGTACCTCTCTGATACCAATTGTTGGAAAGAAGAAGAACAAAGTAGATGGCCGACACTTAGGGCTTAACATTAGAACCAAAAAGAAAAGAGTGAAGAAAGTTTTAGGAAGAAAAGCTCAATTGTATTTCACTTTATTGTAAACATACAATACCTGAATTTATATACCCTAGGATTTATGTTATACCACATGAACCCTAATAAACTCAAACCCCAGCTAAAAAACTTTTCTAGACTAATCCAATACATGAAAGCACTCACCAAGCCCATGTACGTATGTCTCATATGCTCTCATCCCTTGGATCCAAATCCGACCCATACACGAGTTAGCTCCTTAAGATCTTATTGGTCAAGGCCGTAAGATCCTAGGATAAAAGTCTATCCAAGATCCAAATAAAAAACTTCATCCAAATTTGTTTGCCACCTTTGAACTGGCTCTGTCAAGAGCCAAGCAGGCTCAGCTGCATCTCGTCCAAATCCTATCTTCTGTCTACCTAAGATAGCCGGCTTGATTGTACCACGAGCCGACTCGATTGCATATCCGAGCCAACCCACCTATGTGTCAACCCCTTGTCTTGGCTAATACTTCTCCTGGCTTTGGTCCCTTGCTCCACCTTGTATCCCAGATCTTTGAAGCACCTACCAAGCTCCTTAAGATCCTCACACCTAAACCTCGAGTCTCGTGCAGGGCTACACGCCACCTTCTCCTAGGATAACTCCTATCTTAGCCCTAGGACTCACACCCATTGTAGTCTCCCAAAGCCAATACCCTAGCTCCTCCTATGGCCTTCTAAGGCTTGGAAGTACCAAATCAAATTCTACAATCTTCATCTTGGTGCACCCAAGCCTTGGCATACCTGCCAATGTTTCTCTACACCATCTAGCTATCAATGCATGCCCTTACAGCCACTTGTGCACACCTTGCCATTGCCATTCTTCTTCAGCTGCTGAGCTCCTTTTGAAGCCTTTGGGATGACCATCTCTACTGCTGAAAATCTTGACTTGCTTCTATGCACCATCCTTGTGTTAGATGTGTGCCCTAGAAGCCAGATTGTTTAACAATTATAATACACTTCTAAGGATAATTTTGTTATTTTGACTATAAATTAATAAAAAAATTATTTTCTATCATAGTGTGTATTTAAAGTATCTGTGATACATCCTTTGAGTTAGTGGTAATAATAGTTTATATTTTCAAGAGTTGAAAATTTAAGACATAAATTCTCATAATTAACTCATAAACTACTCTCGACCATAGGATCATCACAAGGATGATGATCAATCTGAAAGATTGGTGTGCGATCGCTTTCTTAGGATAGATGTATCTTGAGTCTACAGTATGGAGACACCAGAGCGAGAGTATAGATACTCGTTAGAGAATGAGGGCACTGAGTATGACCACCTCGAGCAGTCATAAGAAAGTCTGCCTTCTCATCGATGACTAGCCCGATGCTGCAGTAATGTGTCTCATTTTTTGATCGGAGGAGCATCAGTAGTTTAGCTTGAGGGTGTTATAGTTTGACTACACCATAACTCAGTCTCCTAACCATTTAGAATCCTAAGGTGTATGTTGGCTATAGCATGTTCATTGTAGGAATTGCATTGCACCAATAGGGGATCTATCTACCTCGGTAGATGAGGAGTAGCCCTATGATAATCATGAGATTGAGTCCTTAAGCCCATGGCCATAGTAGAGTGAAGATGATAGAAAAAGTTTTTATTAAGATTTCATATTGGACTCGAATCGAATGATTAATTTATAAGATGGATGTTGGGTTTGACGAGTCCATCTTAACCCTAATCCTATCGGGGCTCAAGATAGAAGAATTAAATCATAAAGATAACTGTACCAAGAGGTTCGCTTTCAGTTCTGATGGATTATCATTATATACTGCTAGGTGTCACTGGTTGATTTTGGGAATAATTAGAATAATTTTGATGATCGATCATTCTAATTATATGAATCAGAAAAGTTCTGGTCCATCGAAAGGTGTTTCGATGATGTCGATGATAGAGATCATGACATATCTCATTACCATATAGAACTAAATTTAACTGGATCATAAAAATAAAAATTTGGATTTGGATGTCATCAATTGAGCTAACCCAGTTCGATTGATTTGGATAAGATCTAATTAGGTTCTAGGTAATCGTGCTAGCACATGATTGAGCCTGACTTTCTCCTTCTGTAATCATTCTGATTCATCATGATTAAGTCAAATTTGATTTAACTCATTCATGTATCTAAAATAAATTTATTTTCATCTAACTAAAATCTATCTAGATCAAATTAATTATAGAAATTAAATCCATTCATACTGCAATTAGACTAGGGTCAAAAGTTGACCTAATTAAGAAGAATTGAAGGTCAACTGATCAAATGCTTCTAAAAATTTTTTAAAAAATTATTTTACTTTAATTTTTGTATATATGATAGGGCATGAGTCATGTATTGGGTGTACCAAATTTTGTAATTTTTGGAGGCACCTAGATTGAGTTATGATAGAGTTTGATTTGGATCAAACTCTCAAGGGAAGAGTCCTAGGTGCAGTGGACTCTTCCTTATCGACTCATGCTGCCACATTTTTGAAGTCTTTTTGGCATGAAAAATAGATTGGATCTGATACTCTACGTGGGGAATAAGACCTAGAGTCCCAACAAGAAAAATAAATTAGTTATTTTGGTCAAATGGGACTCCTTTCGGCATTGGTATTTAATATAAAATCCTTCTCATGCCAAGGCACTTCTACGTAAGTTTTAATTTTCACCCAAAAAGGCTACCACCCCTTCCATCTTCTATGCTCCCTCTGATCCTCTCTGTCCCCTTCTTCTACATGCCAAAAGTTGGGCACAAATCAAAGAAGAAGATCCAATCAAATTTGTGAAGAGTTCAGCATCTACGTGATGGTGTTCGTAAGACGGACAAGCTGCCTTCAAAAGTTGTTTTGAAGGTTCTTCATATTAGATTCAGATCTGACCTTTGGAGAAAAGATTCATAAGGAGAAGATGTCTAGATCCTACTTGAGTGGATATTAGTAGAGACCAGGCATGTGCGTGGCTCCTTCCAGAACCTTAGGAAAGATCAGGATCATCGTAGGTTAATTAGATTATCCAAACAAGGTAAGAAATTAAATCTAATTTAATTTTATTTTAATTTTTAGTATTAGATTATCATGATCAAATCTCAAAACTCATAGATCTGATTGGATCATTTAAATTTTTTTTTAGAAAAATCTATTCCAGTTCTGATCAGATCTGCATGATCCTGCAGCGAAAAATAAGATTTTCCTTCAACTAGTATCAGAGCTGCATTTGTAGTTCTTCAGATCTATTTTAGATCTAATTTAATTTTTATTTATAATTTAATATTAAATAATTTTAGATATCACATCAGATATGATTAGTCTAAAATTTAAAAATTAAAATTAAATGATTTAGATTTATAATGTATGAGATGCATGACTAGACTAGGTATAGAATTATTCTATGTATAGTCTAGTATAATCATGTTTTTAATTTGATTAAAAATAATTTTAAATTTATTTAATTTTTATTTTTTTTGAAGTTATAATTATTGTAACCAGATTTAAAAAAATAGAAAATAGAGTTTTAATTTATTCATATGAGATATGCAAGATGCATGCTTAGACTAGTTATAGAATAGTTCTATAAAATATCTAGAATAGTTTTATTTTGATGTAATCAAATTTAAATTTTATTTTTTAGATAGTATATATGATATGTTAGATCTGAAAGCATGCATATTTAATTTAGTTATGATACGTGAGATGTATGCAAAATATGTATAAGTTAGATCATTAATTATATATGCGATATATGATTTAGATTTAACTAGTTTTGTAGTAGAAATTATATTTTTGATTAAGGCATTTTCCTTGGCCTTTCGATCATAAGAACAAAGTAGGGTTTAAGGGTCCTCTCCTTCCATTCGATGGGATGTTCTTATGACGTGTAGGGGTGCTGCTCATTCATCCTTAATCAGAAATCAGAACTTATTTTTCTATAAAATTCTAGATCCTAAAATCTTAGGATTTTATTACATACTTTATTCATGAACCTAAAAGTTAATTAAGAATTAAGATTATAAAATTAATTAGATCTAAAAAATTATAAATTTTTAGATCTAAGATGTGTTCATAAAATTGGGTTTGGGCTTTGGTAGCTCAATTAGGCCTAGCGGTTGATCAAACCAAATCACGAGTTTGTTAGATAGGATTAAAGAAAGCTTAGATTTGATCAGCCTAATAGGATTAAGTTTGGGTTAAGATCGAATCACATTGAGATGTGACTAGATCAAGTCAAGACCTAATTTGGCTCCGTGGTTCGAGCTTGGATTGTAGGCTAACTTAGTTGGTTCTGATTCGATAATATGGTGTCTAAGGTAAGCTTGGTAGATACGATCGATTGGTTTTTCATTGGGGGCTAGTCGATCTGAATGCATTTTTGTCGAGTTAATGGCATATCCCTTCCACCGATCTCACTTACCTAGCCATTTGTGTCGACCCATTTCTGATTTGAGGTGGCTAACAATTTGAGCTAATCCATGCGACTAGGTTAGTCATAATTGTTATGACTAAGTCAAGTCTAGTTTAAAGAGACCTAAATTAAATCTTCCTAAGAAAATATTAAGTCTAAGATCTTCCACCATTGTAGATATGCAGGCCATTTTTGGGGTTGATTGTTCTCGACTAGTTACAGTGGCTTAGTTACATGAAAAAGATGCAATCATATTTATTAAGTATTGGATGCTGTGGCTTGGAGGATGGATTAGACTCAATATTTTGGATACAGTGAGGGATCTAATCAAGAATCCAATTCATGCAAATGATAGGTCTGACTTAACTAAGAAGTGGATCAATATTCTAGACACGATGAGCTTCATGAATTAGAGATCAGGTTTGAGTGCACGATGATTTGAGAATCATTGGATAAGAGTTGTCTACTTATCAATTGATCCATCATCGATAACTGTTAGGTGAGGTGATGAGCCAGTCAGTGGGATCGCACCATCCACTAGAAATCTATAATCATGAAGATTTTTGCATCTCTACCAAGGGAGTATAGGGATCCACGTAAATAGTGAAAGCCTAATTTATTTAAAAATAAAATTTCTAAATAAATTGATTAAGTCTAATTACAAAATCTAACTAAAAATTTTCACTCTTTATAGAAAAATATCTGCGTCCAATCCACTAGCTCATATCCTAGATACCCATATACTGATCAGACCTAACTACATGGATTGGCTTTGGAACTTCAAAATAATTTTGGATTCTAAAAAGCTAACTCATGTGTTGGAACAGAATCCTCCCATTTTATCAGCCCATCCATCCACTGATTAGAGAGTGTCTCTTGAGAAGTGGATGGATGAAGATAACAAAACTAGGTATTACATGTTGGGCTTGATGTCTGATGAGCTCCAATGCCAACATGAAGACATTATGACTAGCCACCAAATGTTGGCTCGCCTACAAGAGTTGTTTGGTAAACAAAGTCGTGCAGTCAAATATCAAGTCACTAAGAGATTGTTTAAGGCTCAGATGCATGATGGATAGTTGGTCCAAGATCATTATCTGATGATGATCAAAGACTTAGAAGAGCTTGAGAAGCTCGGTGTTAAGTTAGATTAGGATCTACAGATTGATATAATTCTATAGTCCTTGATTGATGCATATAGATAGTTTATCATAAACTATCATATGCATAAACTTCAGAATACCTTGGTTGAACTTATCAACATGCTGGTTACTATTGAGCTTTCTATGAAAGGTTCTAAAGGCTCAGTACTTGCTGTGAAGCAGACTTCTTTCAGGAGAAAATCTTTTGGAAAGAAGAAGAAGTTCATGAAGAAGCAAAAGGCAGATGGTGGGAAGAAAAAGAAGGTAGAGTCGAAGAAGAAGGTCATTAACAAAGAAAAATATTTTCATTATAATACTGATAGCCATTAGAAGTCGAACTGCCCTTTATACCTGGCCAACTTGAAGAACAAGAAGGAGGCAGGTCCTTTTGAAGGTATCCTTATTATAGAATCTAACCTTATGGTTTCTTCTACATCCATTTGGATGCTTAACTCTAGTTTTAGTGCTCATTTGTGCACTTCCATGTAGGGTTTTAAGAAGAGCAGGAGGCTGAGGGATGGTGAGATAATCCTATGTATCGAAAATAGAGCAAGAGTTGCTGCTATGGCCATGGAAACCTATCCTCTTCGATTACTGTCTGGATTAGATTTAGTTCTTAGGGACTATTTTTATGTACCTACAACAAGCAAGAATTTGATTTCTATTTCATGTTTAGCACAGGATGGCAATGTAATTAGTTTTCTTAAGGACCATTGTAATATTCATTTTGAAAGAAATAAAATTATAAGTGATTTTCTTATAAATGGTCTCTATCAGTTACATATTGATGTTTCTATTTTTAATATTGAGCAACACGTGAATGCCATAGGATCAAAGCGACCTAGTGATAGTTTAAATGATAGATATCTTTGGCACCTTAGGCTAGGTCATATAGCTGAAGATAGGGTTAACAAATTGAAAAAATGCGGACTATTGAGTTCGTTGACTTTCGAATCATATCTGATTTGTGAATCGTGCCTTCATGGCAAAATGACCAAGCTTTCTTTTATAGGACATGAGAAAAGGGCCACAGACCTACTTGCTCTAGTACATACTGATGTATGTGGCGCATTTAATGTATCAGTCAGAGGCAATTATGTCTACTTCATCATCTTTATCGATGATTTATCTCAGTATAGGTATATGTATTTGATGCCACATAAGTCTAAAACTTTTGAAAAGTTCAAGAAATTCAAACTCAAAGTAAAAAAGCAAACAGAAAAATCCATTAAAATTCTTCAATTAGATCGAGGAGGCAAATACCTTAGTCGAAAATTCCTAGACTATCTTAAGGACAGTGGCATAGTCTCTCAATAGACTCCACTTAGAATGCCTCAACTCAATAGTGTCTCAGAATGAAGAAATTGGATCCTATTAGATATGGTCCGATCCATGATGAGTTTCATGAACCTTCCTGAGTTTTTTTAGGGACATAGTCTGATGACCGCTATATATTCACTGAATAGAATTTTCTCTAAAACTATTTCTACCATACCATATGAGATATGGCATGATAAGAAACCAAGTCTGAGTCATCTGATAATTTGGGATTATCTGACCCATTTCAAGAGACAATAGATGGATAAATTAGAATCTAGGTCCTTTAGAGCTTGATTTATTGGATATCCTAAAGAGTCATTAGGATATTATTTCTATCTTCCGAAAGATCATAATGTGATTGTAAGTCGACATGCCATCTTTCTTGAAAATTAGTTTATTCTAGATCGTGGCATCGAAAGATAGATTAGACTCGAGGAGAAAGTCTCCAATGAGAAACAAGCCAAGGAACGTATGGAACCCAATCAGATTGAGCCAACCCAGACACTACCTCCTCCACCTTGTAAATTAAGTAAAATTTTTCATCCTCCTGAAAGGTACTTAGGTACTATATCAGAAGATGTAGAAAAAATATTTCTCACAGAAAATGGGGTTCATGGTGATGATCCCAAAACTTATGATGAGGCAATATTAGATATCGACTCCGAGAAATGGTTAAAGGCAATGAGGTTAGAGATTGACTCAATGCATTCGAACCAAGTTTGGACCTTGGTAGATCCACCTAAAGGTATAATACCTATTGGGTGTAAATGGATCTTCATGAGAAAGATAGGTGCCGATGGAAATGTTGAGACATTCAAAGCAAGGCTCATAACGAAAGGGTATAGTCAGCGTGAAGGCATTGACTATCAGGATACTTTTTCGCTAGTAGCCATGCTCAAATCCATCCACACATTGCTTGCTGTTGCAGCCTATTTCGATTACAAAATATGGTAAACAGATGTAAAAATGGCATTCTTAAATGGATATCTTGAGAAAGATATCTATATGGAACAACTGCTTGGTTTCACATCTAATGATAATGATCACAAGGTATGCAAGCTACAAAGGTCCATATATGGACTTAAGCAAGCATCTTAGAGCTGGAATGCTTGTTTCGATGATATAATCAAATCATTTTGATTCATCATGAATGAGGAAGAGTCCTATATTTTCAAAAAGATCAGTGGGATTGCTATTGTCTTGCTTGTACTGTACGTGGATGACATCCTTCTAATTGGAAATAATATTTTCATATTGACTATAGTCAAAATATGGTTGTCTAAGGAGTTCACTATGAAAGATTTAGGAGAGGCATCCTTTATTCTGGAAATTAAGGTCTATAGGGATAGACCGAATAGGATGCTGGATCTCTCATAGAAGATGTACATAAAGGAAGTGCTAAAAAGGTTTAGCATGAAAAACTCTAAGAAGGGATTAGTGCCCTTCAGACATGACATTCATCTCTCCAAGAAGATGTGCCCTAGCACACCTGAGGAGATTGAACGTATGAGCAAGATCCCTTATGCTTCGATAATAGGGAGCCTCATGGATGCCATGTTATGTATACAACCTAATGCCCATGCTGTGAGTGTCACGAGTAGGTATCAGTCAAATCCAGACGAAGAGCACTGGACTTTTGTAAAATGTATCCTTAAGTACTTGAGAAGGACTAAGCATATGTTTCTAATTTTTGGTAATGGAGAACTTCAGGACCAAGGGTATACAAACTCGAATTTTATGTCCGACATAGATGATCGAAAGTCGACATCTGGAAGTATGTTTATTTGTAATGATGGAGCTATCAGTTGGAAGAGTTCCAAGCAGACAGTGATAGCAAACTCCACCATGAAAGCAATCAAAGGCTGCAAAGGAGGCATTCTGGTATAAAAAGTTCACCATAGAGCTCGAAGTGATGTCATCAGATGCCATCCCTCTATACTACGATAATAGTGGCACCATAGCCCTAGCTAAGGAGCCGAGATCTCATAAAAAATCTAAGCACATCAAGCGGCGATACCACCTCATCCGCGATTATCTCGAGAAGGGATACGTCGAGATCAAGAGAGTCGATACTGCAGACAATGCGGCTTACCCATTGATAAAGCCATTGAGCTAGCAGAAGTTCGAAGCCCACCTTAAGAAGATAGGACTTAGATTTGTAGCCAATTGGCTTTAGGTCAAGTGGAAGTTTGTTAGATGTGTGCCCTAGAAGCCAAATTGGCAAAACACTTGTAATACACTTCTAAGGATAATTTTATAATTTTGACTATAAATTAATAAAAAGATTATTTTCTATCATAGTATGTATTTAAAATATTTGTGATACATCCTTTGAGTTAATGGTAATGACAGTTCATATTTTCAAGAGTTAAAAATTTAAGACATGAATTCTCATAATTAACTCAAAAATGGCTCCCAACCATAGGCTCATTACGAGGATGATGATCGATCTAGAAGGTTGGTATATAATCACTTTCTTAGGATAGATGTGTCTTAAATCTATGGTGTGGAGATGCTGGAGTGATAGCATAGGTACTCATTTGAGAACGAGGGCATTGAGCATGACCACCTTGAGCAGTCATAAGAAAGTCTATCTTTTCGTCGATGACTGGCTCGATGCTACAATGGTGTGTCTAGTTCTTTGACCTGAGGTGCATCGATAATTCATCTTGAGGGTGTTATAGTTTGACTACACCATAACTTGATCTTCTTATCATTTGGAATCTTGAGGTGTATGTTGGCTATAGCATGTTCATTGTAGGAATTGGATTGCACCAATAGGGGATCTATCTATCTCGGTACATGAGGAGTAGTCCTATGATAATTATGAGATTGAGTATTTAAGTCCATGGCTATGACAGAGTGAAGATGATAGAAAGAGTTTCTATTAGGATTTTATATTGCACTCGAATCGAATGATTAATTCTTAAGATGGATGTTGGGTTTAACGAGTTCACCTTAACCCTAATCCTATTGGGGCTCAAGATAGAAGAATCCAATCACACAAGTAACTATACTGAGAGGTTCACTTTCAGTTCTGATGGGTTGCCACCATATACTGCTAGGTGTCACTAGTGGATTTTGAGAGCAATTAGAATGATTTTGATGATCGATTATTCTAATTGTATGAATCAGAAAAGTTCTAGTCCATCGAAAGGTATTTCCATGATGTCAATGATAGAGATTGCGACATATCTCATTACCATACAAAATTAAACCTAACTAGGTCACACAAATAACGGTTTGGTTTTGGATATCATCAATTGAGCTAATCCAGTTTAATTGATTTGGATAAGATCCAATCAGGTTCAAGGTAATCGTGCTAGCACACGATTGAGCTTGACTTTCTCCTTCTGTAATCTTTCTGATTCATCGCAACTGAGCTAAATTTGATTTGACTGATTCATGTATCTTGAATAGATTTATTTTCATCTGACTGGAACCTATCTATGTTAGATTAATTGTAGAAATTAAATTCATTCATAGTACAATTGGAATACGGTCAAAAGTTGACCTAATTGAGAGAATTATGGGTCACCTAACTAGATGCTTCTAGAAAATTTTCTAGAAATTATTTTACTTTGATTTTTAGATATGTATAGGGCATAAGTCATATATTGGGTGTACCAAATTTTATGATTTTTGGAAGCACCTAGACTGAGTTATGATAGAGTTTGATTTGAATCAAACTCTTGAGGGAAGAGTCCTAGGCATAATGGACTCTTTTTTATCTACTCATGCTGCCACATTTTTGAAGTCTTTTTGGCATGAAAAGTATATAGGATCTGGTACTCTACATGGGAAATAAGACCTAGAGTCCCAACAATAAAAATAAATTAGTTATTTTGGTCAAATGGGACTTCTTTTGGCATTGGTATTTGATATAAAATTCTTCTCACGCCAAGGCACGTCTATGTAAGTTTTATTTTTCACCCAAAAAGGCTGCCGCCCCTTCCATCTTCTATGCCTCCTTTGATCCTCTCTCTCCCCTTCTTCTATGTGCCAAAAGTTGGGCATAAATTAGAGAAGAAGATTTAATCAAATTTGTGAAGAGTTCAGCATCTACACGATGGTGTTCGTGAGTTGGACAAGTTGCATTCAGAAGTTATTTTGAAGGTTCTTTAGATCAGATTCAGATCTAATCTTTGGAGAAAAGATTCATGAGGAGAAGACATCTAGATCCTGCTTGAGTGGATATTGGTAGAGACCAAGCACATGCATGGCTCCTTCCAAAACCTCAGGAAAGATCAGGATCATCGCAGGATAATCAGATTACCCAAACAACATAAGAAGTTAAATTTAATTAAATTTTATTTTAGTTTTTAATATCAATTCACAATGATTAGATCTAAGAACTCTTAGATCTGATTGGATTATTTAGAAATTTTTTTAGAAAAATTCATCATAGATCTGACCAGATATGCATGATCCCGCAGCGGAAAATGAGATTTTCCTTAATCTTGGAGTTGTAAGCATCCTTCTGCTTGGCAGCTGCATCAACTATCCTAGACTTTCCTAGAGAATTTGCAACAATCCTAAGCCGGTGCCTATTGCATACCCTAACATAGTCTTCCAAGAACTTTTCCAATTCTCCTGCATGTGCGGCTCCACTTGGAACAGTGCATCTCTGGCATTGGTGCTAGGATATTGCTCCTCTTGCACTCCACTCTAAACTCATGTCACATCCCTCTCTATCTGTGAAGCCACCTCTGCCTGATGCTCCATTTGAAACCAAAGTCCCCATGATGCTACAAAGATAACTTTATAATCGAGTCTTCCAAGGATAATCACTCAACACTGCACTGCTGAGCCTATCGCTGTACCTCGGATACCGTTGCTATCCCTTCGGACCCTCCACACTCAGCAGACCTGTTCGAAACCATCTCAGATACATCACACCCCGTGGGCTCCTCCAAGACCACCAAGAGCTCATCCAACTCTTTACTTATAGTGACTGAACTGATGGAATCCGAGTTTTCTCCTCCCTTGCACTTCTTCCAAAGCGGACATTCTCGCTTAAAGTGCCTTGCTTCACCACACTTGAAGCATCTCTTGGACCCCTTGCTGCCCTTTCGCTAACCCTTCTTCTTTTTTTGCCTGAGCCTCTCTGAAACCATGAGACCCTCCTGGAAGACCTTCCTCTTCATCATCTATTTCCGCTGCTCATTGGATCTTAGCACTGATACGATCTCCTCACATACCAGCATCTCCTTACCATATAGCAACATCATCATCAACGGATCGAAGCTTCTGGATGGCGAACATAGTAGCAACAAAACTTTTGTCGTCCTCTTCGAGATCCATCCTAATGTTGAGTAAATCCATGCTCATTTGGTTGAACTACTGAATAAGTCCTGCAACATCCTCACCCTCTTGCATTTGAAGGCCTTACAATTGCTTTTTCAGCATCAACTTGTTGTACATGTTCTTTCCCATATACAACAGATGTAATCTCGACCATAAATCCTTAGATGACTTCTCCTCCAACATGCCATATAGCACCTCATCTGCTAGACAAGCCCAAATCATGGCACATGCCCTTTTCTCCAAGGACACCTACTCCTTGTCTGTCATCTCCTCTAGCCTATCTTCCAAGGCTGAATCCAGTCTCATTTGAACCAGCAGATCCTCCATCCAAATCTTCTACATCATGAAATTTTTCTTTCATCAAACTTTTCAAATCCAATCTTCAACCTGCTATTCTCTATGATCATATGAATCAAAAATAGCAAACAGGTGGATCTGAAAAAATACCTTGACTAGGGACTGTGGATAGCAGCCCTATGATCTCTTTCTTCCTTACAAAGTCTGAAGAAAACTTCTAGATTTGAACCTCGCTACTGTCTCTACTGAAATTTGATCTTCTTCCTTCTACATGCTCAACCAGGCTCTGATACCACTGGTTGGTTTCTGGTACCTCTCTGATACCAATTGTTGGAAAGAAGAAGAATAAAGTAGATGGCTGGCACCTAAGGCTTAAAGTTGGAACCAGAGAAAAAAAAGAGAAGAAAGTTTTAGGAAAAAAAGCTCAATTATATTCTATTCTATTATAAAGATATAATACCTAGATTTGTATATCCTAGAATTTTTGTTATATCACATGAACCCTAATAAATCCAAACCCCAGCTGAAAAGCTCTCCTAAGCTAACCCAATATATGAAAGCACTCATCGAGCCCATGTACATTTGTCTCACATGCTCTCATCCCCTGGATCTAAAGTCGACCCATATATGAGTTTGCCCCCTTAAGACCTTACTGGTCTAGGCCTTAAGACCCTAGGATAAAAGCCTATCCTAGATCCAAATAAAAAATGCAATCTAGTTCTGTTCGCCAACATCAAGCTGGCTCGGCTGCATCTCGTCCGAATTCTGTCTTCTATCTGCCTGAGATAGCTAACTCGACTATGCCCCAAGCCAGTTCGATCTTAGCTCGAGCCAGCTTGACTGCATATTCGAGCCAGCCGCCTATGTGTCAGCCCCTTATCTTGGTTGATTCTTCTCCTAGCTTTAGTTTCTTGGTCTACCTTGTATCCCAGGTCTCTGAAGCGCTTACCAAGCCTCTCAAAATCCTCATGAAGGGAAATCCTAATTTTTTGATCCAGGTTCGTTCAGGTTTGATCAGATCAAGAGATATAATTCAAAAATTTTTCTCTTGATCCTAATCAGATCTTGATATGTTTCAGATCTGATTATTATTATTTTAGAAATCAAAATAAAATTAGATAAATTAAATCAGATTTAAGTTACCTTGATATGGGTAATCCTATTACCCGTTGATGATCCTGTATGCAGCGGAAGGTTCTGGATCTAGCTACGCAAGTTCCTGGCATCTACCAATATCCACTCAGGCTAGATCTGGAGATCCTATTCTTCTTTATCACGTCTCCAAAAATCAGATCTGGATCTGATCTGGAGGATCTTCAAAACTCCTTTTGAAGATTAGCAGTCATCCTTTGCAGCAGCGCAGCCTTCTAGCTTTTACTCACCTTTCTCTTGTCTAGATTGCACCAACCAAGGTCCAAAACCCTTTTGGATGTGGGGAGGAGAGGGAGAAGGTGGTTTGGCATGGAGGAAGAGGGGAGAGGCAGCCTTGGGGCATGGGAAATTATGATTCAATCATAATCTGAGTTGGGTGCAGGGTCTTATTTATAGACTGACTGTGATCCAACTTCTCTTCTTCCCAACCAATCACAACTCTTTGTGAAATCAGATCTAAATTTGATTGGTGGGAATAGAGTCCCCTGGATTCCTCCTTAGAGGGTGCCTAAGACCAGTCAAAGTTGGTTCTTAGGAGAACTCTAATTGGAATCCAAAAAGGAGATGGAGTCCCTATCCAACAGGGACTCCTAGGCGCCTCCAACTTGGGCACACGCCTAGGGTGGCATGCACCCTCCTCCTTGTTAGGTTCTAGTAGGGGGACAAGCCCCCACCAGCTCTCCAATAGGTGCATGACATGTGGTCAAAAGTCAAAGTGTCAATGGTCAACATTTGACCAGTCAAAGGTAGACTTTTGACCAAAGTCAAAGAACAAGAAATGGCAGGTGACCAAAAATGGCAGGTAATGTCCTACAAAATAAGACAACCTTTTCTGACTTGGATAACCTCCAGTCAGACCATATGAAGGCCTCTGATTGAGCACAAACTCCTTTGGCTCAAACAGGACAACTTTTTTATGATAGCAAAAGAAGAACGTTAGGTTCAATCGAGTGCTAGCATGATTTCCTTGAACCTAATTGAATCTCATTCAGATCAATTGAACTGGACCAATTCAATTGATGATCACCATATTCAAACCCTTGTTTGTGTGACCTAGTTAGGTTCAGTTCTGTATGGTAATGGGATATGTCATGATCTCTATCATCGACATCATCGAAACTCCTTTCGATGGATCAGAACTCTTCTGATTCGAACAACTAGAATGATCGATCATCTAAATCATTCTAATTGCTCCCAAAATCCACCAGTGACACCTAGCAGTATATGGTGGCAACCCATCAGAGCTGAATGTGAACCTCTTGGTGCAGCTACCTATGTGATTAAGTTCTTCTATCTTGAGCCCCGATCAGATTAGGGTTAAGGTGAACTCGTCAAACCCTAGTTTCTGTCATATGATGTAATCATTCGATTCAAGTCCGATGTGAAAATCTAAATAGAAACTCTTTCTATTATTTCACTCTACCATGGCCATGGACTTCTGGACTTGATTCTCATGATTATCATAGGGCTGCTCCTCTACCACCGAGGTAGATAGATTCCATCTTGATGCAATCCAGTTCCTACAATGAACATGTCATAGCCAACATACACCTCAGGGTTCCATATGGCTAGGAAGACCGAGTAATGGTGTAGTCAAACTATAACACCCTCAAGGTGAACTGTCGATGCACCTCAGGTCAAAGAACCAGACACACTACTACAGCATCGAGTCAGTCATTGATGAGAAGGTAGACTCCTTAATGACTACTCGAGGTGGTCACGCTCAGTGCCCTCGTTCTCTAACGAGTACCTATACTCTCGCTCCGGTGTCTCCACACCATAGACTCAAGACTCATCTACTAAAGAGAAGCGATTGTACACCAACCTTCCAAATCAATCACCATCCTCGTGATGATCCTATGGTCGGGAGCATTTTATGAGTTAACAATGATTATTCATGTCTTAAATTTTCAACTCTTGAAAATATGAATTATCATTACCATTAACTCAAAGGATGTATCACAGACACTTAATACACATATGTGATAGAAAATAACCCATTTTATTGATATTAGTCAAAATTATAATTTTGCCCCTAGAAGTGTATTACAAGTGTCAGCCAATTCTGGCTTCTAGGGCACATATATCTAACAATCTCCCACTTATCCTAAAGCCAATTGGCTACAAGTCTAAGTCCCATCTTCTCAAGGTGGGCTTCGATCTTCTGCTGGCCCAATGGCTTTGTAAGTGGGTCTGCCACATTGTCTATGGAGTTGACTCTCTTGACCTCGACATAACCCTTCTTGAGGTAATCGCGGATGAGGTGGTATCGCCGCTCAATATGCTTGGATTTCTAGTGAGACCTCGGCTCCTTAGCAAGGGCTATGGCGCCATTGTTGTCGCAGTATAGAGGAATGGCATCTGATGGCATTACTCCAATTTCTGCAGCAAACTTCTTGTACCAGAATGCTTCCTTCGCAGCCTCTGATGCAGCGATATATTCTGCTTCCATGGTGGAATCTGCTATCACCGTTTGCTTGGAACTCTTCCAGCTGACAGCACCACCATTGCACACAAACAGACTCCCAGATGTCGACTTTCGATCATCTATATCGGACATGAAATCCGAGTCTGTGTATCCCTGGACTTGGAGTTCTCCATTACCAAAGACCAACATCATATCCTTAGTTCTTCTTAAGTACTTAAGGATACATTTCACAGAAGTCCAGTGTTCTTCACCTGGATTTGACTGATATCTGCTTGTGACACTCACAGCATGGGCTATATCAGGTCGTGTACATAGCATGGCATACATGAGGCTCCCTATTGCAGAAGCATAAGGGATCTTGCTCATGCGTTCTATTTCCTCAGGTGTGCTGGGGCACATCTTCTTGGAAAGATGAATACCATGTCTGAAGGGTATTAATCCCCTCTTAGAGTTTTCCATACTAAACCTCTTTAGTACTTTCTCTATGTACATCTTCTGTGAAAGTCCTAGCATCCTATTCGGTCTATCCCTATAGACCTTAATTCCTAGAATAAAGGATGCTTCGCCCAGGTCTTTCATGGAGAATTCCTTGGACAACCATAATTTAACTGTTGTTAACATGGGAATATCATTCCCAATAAGGAGGATGTCATCCACGTACAATACGAGGAAGACAACAGCGCTCCCACTGACCCTTTTGAAAACACACGGTTCCTCTTCATTTTTGATGAAACCAAACGTTTTGATCACATCATTGAAACGAGTGTTCCAGCTCCGAGATGCTTGCTTAAGTCCATATATGGACCTTTGCAGCTTGCAAACCTTGTGATCAGTATCACTGGATGTGAAACCTAGCGGCTGTTCCATATAGATATCTTCCTCAAGATATCCATTTCAAGAATGCCATTTTCACGTCCATTTGCCATATTTCATAATCGAAATAGGCTGCAACGGCAAGCAATGTGCGGATGGATTTTAGCATAGCCACTGGGGAAAAGGTATCCTGATAGTCAATGCCTTCGCATTGACTATAACCTTTTGCCACTAGTCTAGCCTTGAATGTCTCCACATTCCCATCTGCACCAATCTTTCTCTTGAAGATCCATTTACACCCAATAGGTACTATACCTTCTGGTGGATCTACCAAGGTCCAGACTTGGTTTGAGTGCATCGAGTCAATTTCTGACTGCATTGCCTCTAGCCATTTCTCGGAGTCGATATCTGATATCGCCTCGTTGTAGGTTTTGGGATCATCACCATGAGCACCATTACCTATGAGGAACATTTTCCTCTACTTCCTCTGAAATAATACCTAAGTATCTTCTCAGGGGGATGGGAAACTCTTTTCCGATCTACGAGGTGGAGGAGGTAGTGTTCTTATTGGCTCAACCTGATTTGGTTCCAATTGGTCCTTAGCTCGTTGTACTTGTGAGACTTTCTCATCAAGCTTGATCTGCTTTCCAATGCCGCTATCTTGAATAAACTATTTTTCAAGAAAGATGGCATGTCGACTCACAATCACATTGTGGTCTTCTGGAATGTAGAAATAGTATCCTAATGACTCTTTAGGATATCCTATGAATCGAGCTCTAAAGGACCTAAACTCTAACTTGTCCGCTTGTTGTCTTTTGACATGAGCCGGACAACCCCAAATTCTGAGATGACTCAGACTTGGTTTCTTACCATGCCATATCTCATACGGTGTGGTAGGAACGGTTTTAGAGGGAACCCTATTCAGTAAGATAAATTGAAGTTAACAATGAGTGTCCCCAAAAAGGAAATCAGGGAGGTCTGTGAAGCTCATCATGGATCGAACCATATCCTAATAGGAGTCCGATTTCTCCATTCTGAAATCCCGTTGAGTTGAGGTGTTCCTGGTGGAGTCCATTGAGAGACTATGCCATTTTCCTTTGAGATAGTCTAGGAATTCCCGACTAAGGTATTCACCTCCTCGATCTGATCGAAGAACCTTAATGGGTTTTTCAGTTTGTTTTTCTACTTCATGTCTGAATTCTTTGAACTTTTCAAAAGCTTCAGACTTATGTCTCATAAGATACACATACCCATACCTAGACAGATCATCGGTAAAGGTAATGAAGTAGACAAAATTGCCTCTAGCCGGCACATCAAATGGGCCGCACACATCAGTATGTACTAGGGCAAGGAGATCTGTGGCCCTCTCCCCATGTCCAACAAAAGGGAGTTTAGTCATTTTGCCTTGAAGACAAGATTCACAAGTTGGATATGACTCAAAAGTCAATGGACTCAATAGCCCATTTTTCTCCAATTTGTTGATCCTATCTTCTGCTATATGACCTAATCTCAGGTGCCATAGATATCTATCGTTTGGACTATCCCTAGGTCATTTGGCATTCACGTTTTGCTCGATAGTTAGAATAGGTACATCAATATGTAGCTGATAAAGACCATTAATAAGGAAACTATTTGCAATTTTATTTCTTTTCATAAAGAATGTTACAATGGTCCTTAAAGAAGGTAATCACATAGCCTTCTAGTGCTAAGCATGAAACAGAAATCAAATTCCTGCTAGCTGCAGGCACATAATAACAGTCTTTCAAAACTAAGTCTAAACCAGATGGTAATCGAAGAGGGTATGTTCCCATGGCTACTGCAGCAACTCTTGCTCCATTACCGATGCGTAGGATCATGTCTCCATCCCTCAGCCTCCTGCTATCCTCAAGACCCTGCATGGAAGTGCACAGATGAGCACTAGAACCAGAGTCAAGCACCCAACTGGATGCAGAAGAAATCGTAAGGTTAGACTCAATAACGAGCATACCTCCAGAAGGACCTTCCTTCTTGTTCTTCAGGGTGGCCAGGTAAGTAGGGCAGTTTCGCTTCCAATGGCCGTCGCTGTTGCAATGAAAATACTTTCCTTTGACATCGGCCTTTTTCTTCGGCTCTGCCTTCTTCTTCTTGGCTCCTTCACCTTTTGCTTTTTCACAGACTTCTTTTTCTTTTCATAAGACTTTCTTTTGGAAGAAGTCCATTTCATAGCAAGAACTGAGCCTTTAGAACCTTTCATAGAAAGCTCAATGGTGACCAGCATATTCATTAATTCGGCCAAGGAATTTTGAAGTTTATGCATGTGGTAATTCATGATGAATTGCCCATATGCATCGGTTAAGGATTGCAGAATAACATCGTTCTGCAAGACTATTCTATTTTAGAACTAGTCATGCATATTTTCTAATCTTAGATCCTAATCATTTAATTTTAATTTTTTTTTGATTTTAGATCGATCACATCTCATGTGACATCTAAAATCATTTATTTTTTGATTAAAATAAATTTAAAATCAAATCTAAACACTTTTAGAACCTAGCTCTGATATCAGTTGAAGGAAAATCCTGATTTTTCGATCTAGGTTCGTTCAGGTCTGATCAGATCAAGAGATATATTTTAAATTTTTTTTTTTTGATTCCAATCAGATCTTGATATGTTTTAGATTTTATTATTATTATTTTGAAAATCAAAATAAAATATGATAAATTAAATCAGATTTAACTTACCTTGATATGGGTAATCCTATTACCCGTTGATGATCCTGTATGCAGCGGAAGGTTCTGGATCTAGCCACGCAAGTGCCTGGCCTCTACCGGTATCCACTCAGGCTGGATCTGGAGATCCTCTTCTTCTCTATCATGTCTCTAGAAATCAGATCTGGATCTGATCTGGAGGATCTTCAAAACTCCTTTTGAAGATCAGCAGTCGTCCTTTGCAGCAACGCAGCCTTCTAGCTTTTACTCGCCTTTCCCTTGCAGATTGCACCAACCAAGGTTCAAAATCCTTTTGGACATGGAGAGGAGAGGGAGAAGGTGGTTTGGTGTGGAGGAAGAGGGGAGAGGCATCCTTGGAGCATGGGGAATTGTGATTCAATCATAATCTGAGTTGGGTGCAGGGTCTTATTTATAGACTGACTGTGATCCAACTTCTCTTCTTCCCCACCAATCATAACTCTTTATGAAATCAGATCTAAATCTGATTGGTGGAAATAGAGTCCTCTGGATTCCTCCTTAGAGAGCACCTAAGACCAGTCAAAGTTGGTTCTTAGAAGAACTCTAATTGGAATCCAAAAAGGAGATGGAGTCCCTATCCAACAGGGACTCCTAGGCGCCTCCAACTTGGGCACATGCCTAGGGTGGCGTGCGCCCTCCTCCTTGCTAGGTTCTGATAGGGGGACAAGCCCCCACCAGCTCTCCAATAGGTGCATGATATGTGATCAAAAGTCAAAGTATCAATGGTCAACATTTGACCAGTCAAAGGTAGACTTTTGACCAAAGTCAAAGAACAAGAAATGATAGGTGACCAAAAATGATAGGTAATGTCTTACAAAATAAGACAACCTTTTCTAACTTGGATAACCTCCAGTCAGACTATATGAAGGCCTCTAATTGAGCACAAACTCCTTTGGCTCAGACAGGATAACTTTTTTATGATAGCAAAAGAAAAACGTTAGGTTTAATCGAGTGCTAGCACGATTTCCTTGAACCTAATTGAATCTCATTCAGATCAATTGAACTGTACCAGTTTAATTATTGATCACCAGATTCAAACCCTTGTTTGTGTGACCCAGTTAGGTTCAGTTCTATATGGTAATGGGATATGTCATGATCTCTATCATCGACATCATCGAAACTCCTTTCGATGGATCAGAACTCTTCTGATTCGAATAGCTAGAATGATCGATCATCTAAATCATTCTAATTGCTCCCAAAATCCACCAGTGACACCTAGCAGTATATGGTGGCAATCCATCAGAGTTGAATGTGAACCTCTTGGTGCAAGCTACCTGTGTGATTAAGTTCTTCTATCTTGAGCCCCAATCAGATTAGGGTTAAGGTGAACTCGTCAAACCCTAGTTTCTATCATATGATGTAATCATTCGATTTAAGTCCGATGTGAAAATCTAAATAGAAACTCTTTCTATTATTTCACTCTACCATGGCCATGGACTTCTGGACTTGATTCTCATGATTATCATAGGGCTGCTCCTCTACCACCGAGGTAGATAGATTCCATCTTGATGCAATCCAGTTCCTACAATGAACATGTCATAGCCAACATACACCTCAGGATTCCATATGGCTAGGAGATCGAGTAATGGTGTAGTCAAACTATAACACCCTCAAGGTGAACTACCGATGCACCTCAGGTTAAAGAACCAAACACACTACTGCAATATCGAGTCAGTCATTGACGAGAAGGTAGACTCCCTAATGACTACTCGAGGTGGTCACACTCAGTGCCCTCGTTCTCTAATGAGTACCTATACTCTCGCTTCGGTGTCTCCACACCATAGACTCAAGACTCATCTACTAGAGAGAAGCAATTGTACACCAACCATTCGGATCAATCACCATCCTCATGATGATCCTATGGTTGGAGGGCATTTTCTGAGTTAACAATGATTATTCATGTCTTAAATTTTCAACTCTTGAAAATATGAATTATCATTACCATTAACTCAAAGGATGTATCACAGACACTTAATACACATATGTGATAAAGAATAACCCATTTTATTGATATTAGTCAAAATTATAATTTTGCCCTTAGAAGTTTATTACAAGTGTCAGCCAATTCTGGCTTTTAGGGCACATATATCTAACACCTCACACCTGAACCTCAAGTCTCATGTAGAACTACACGTCATCTTCTCCTAGAATAACTCCTGTCCTAGCCCTACGACTCATATCTATCCTAGTCTTTCAGGGCCAACACCCTAGCTCCTCCTATGGTCTCTCAAAGCTTGGGAGCACCATATCAAATCCTATAAATCCCACGATGGCCAATCTTCAATCCACCAGCTAATCTTCTAGACTATACGAGTAAACTCTAGAGCCCGTAAAACACTACAGACCTCGCTCGGACGAGCTTGGTGACAAATCATGAAAGCAGCCAAATTTCTCCATTACAAGTAGATAGTTCCAGTCGAACTTCTTTTAGATGAACTTGAATAGTGAAAACAATCACCTAAGCAGTTGGCTAAATATTCAATTTCTACATAAGCTGGCCCAACCGACCTTGAACTTGGCTGAACTCCTATCTAACCAGATCTCCCTCAGGCCAAGTCTTGCCATTGTAGATTGGATCTCACAACAAGAATCATAGATTGATAGAGCATCTTCCTAGACAAACTTTTATGCCTTACTAAGGATGGCAGAACTTGACTTCATGGTATTTAGAATCTCAAGCATGCAAGACAAAGTTAACAAAAGGACCTCATCTTCAAGTTAATTACTTGCAAGCCACCTTGAAACCTCCAATTGAAATCCTTCGAGTCGCCCAAAGGGCACCCTCCAGTCGAACTTTCTCTAGTTGCCAAATAGGCTCCTTTGTTACTTCAAGAATTGATTTCGATGATTATAAAATATTTGAGAGGATACTAATAATTTTGGTTTGGACAAAGATCAATTGTATTTTAGGTTCAATAAGAAATTTTAAGTGTACTAAAGAAAGATGACGATAGGCAAAATTATAAATTTTATAAAATAGAAAAAAATATATTTTGAAAGCCTCAACAATAAGCCTAGAAGATCTTTGATCTATTGGAGGTAGTTTTATAAATTTTGGATGCATAATTTGAAAGAAAATTAGGAAGAAAGATGATGAGGGGCAAAATCATAAATTTTATAAAGTTGGAGAAAATCTATTTTGGAGGCCTCAAGAACAATCCTAGAAGATTTTTGATCTATTGGAGATATAAAGGCTCAAAAAGAAGAAAAGAAATCAAGAAATTCAAGCATTCATTTCAGTCCTAAGCAAAAAGCTCTCTCTAAGCAAAGAAGCTTTCATTTCAAGTTCACCAATCCCTCAAGAGCTCATTCAAGTCTCCAACAACCTTCTGAAAAATCAGAAAAACTTCTTTTTTTGTTGTGTGAAGTGTTCTTAAAATTTTATTTGCTCATTAAAAGAGCTAAATTTATATTTAATTATCATTAACTCTTATACTCTGTTCTCATATTATTTTGATTTAAGTTTTGGGGATTCTAGAGTATGAGAAGGTTGATCCAAACCTTGAATTAGATTGTATTAGGTTGGCTTGTACCTAGAAAATAAGTGTTCTAACCTAGGATAGCTAGGATTGGAGGTACCGACATTATATTCTTGTTGAATATGTTTAGTGGATTTAAATTTTTAAGTAGGAGCTTGGGGAGTAGATGTAGGTACAAGATTGGCACCGAACTACTATAAATCTTGCTTGTTTATGGTGTGCTTGCTCTCTCTTCATCTTTATTTTGTTAAATACTTGCTCTCTTACTATTTATCTTTTCACCTCACTTAAATTATCCACCACATACAACTTGCATATTATCACATAAACTTGGTAACTTTAAATTAGTTTTAAAATTTTAAAAATTCAATTCATCCCTCTTCTTGGATTGCATAGTTGGGCAAGAAGTGGTATCAGAGCCCAGTGCTCTAGCCCTATTTTGATTTAAGCATCAACGAGCCAAAGATCTATGGCAACCCAAGTCGGTATTTCACTAGCCGAGGGACAGTCCACAAACTAACCTCCACTTTTCAATAGATCAAACTATACCTATTGAAAAGCTCGAATAAAAATTTTTATCTAAGTACTTGGCTATGATATGTAGAGTATCATAGTTAATGGACCACACACACCCACCAAGATAATCGATGGTGCAGAATCAACCAAATCCGAAAGAGAATGGGATGAGGTTGATAATAAAATAGCTAAACTCAATGCTAAAGCCATGAATATTATGTATTGTGCTTTAGATGCTAATGAATTCAATCACATTTTAACATGTATATCAGCTAAGAAAATATGGGATTGGTTACAAGTAACACATCAAGGTACTAATCAAGTTAAGGAGTCAAAAATTAACATGCTTGTGCACAAATATGAACTCTTTAAAATGGAGCATGATGAATCAATAACTGAAATATTTACTCATTTTATGGATATTATTAAGGATCTAAAAAGTATTGGAAAGTCTTATTCTAATAGTGACCTTGTGAGAAAAATTCTTAGATCTTTACTAAGAACTTGGGAGGCCAAATTGATCGCAATCCAAGAAGCTAAAGATCTAAATATTTTATCCTTGAAGGAGCATCTAGGATCGCTAATGACACACAAGCTAAACATGAAACAACATCAAGAAGAAGATATCAAGAAGAAGAAGATAATTGCCCTCAAATCCACCACTCAATAAGATGAGGGATTCGATGAAACGAAAAATGAAGAACAAGATGAAGAATTAGCTCTCATCACTAGGAAGTTCAAAAGATTTTTGAAGAAGAGAAAATAAGGAATGAAAAAGAGGCCACCTACAAAAGAGGAGCATAGCAAGAAAAAGGATAAGGAGCAGCTCCTTATTTGTTATGGATGTAAGAAGTCGTGGCACTTTAGGTTTGAATGTCTACAACTCAAAAAGGGCTTCAAGAAATACAAGAAAAAGGCTATGGTGGCTACATGGAGTGATAGCGATGATTCGAGCTTGGAAGAAAAAAGTCACATAAACAAGCCAACTTGTATCTTATAGCACATGAAAATAAGATAAATATTGAAACTTCAAATGAATTTACTTTTGAAAAACTTTAAGAAGCTTTTTTATGATTTAGCAGATGATTTAAAGAAGCTAGGGGCTAAAAACAAAGAAAAGTTAAAGAATCAATCCTTACTAAAAAAAAAATGAAAGTATTTCAAGAGAAAAACTAGCTTTAACTCAAGAAAATCTAAATTTGAAAAATAAAATTGACAAGCTAAAACCAATAGTAGAAAAATTTACTTTAAGTACAAACAAACTATAAATAATACTTGAAAATCAAAAGGCTATTTATGACAAGACCGGTCATAGCTACAATCCCTTAAAGAAATAAAAATTTTTGAAAAATACTTTTGTGAATTCATTGAGCAACAAGTTTTCAAATGTTACTTTCTTTAAATGTGGTAAAGTAGGATATAAATCATATACATGTTTTTCTAGTAAAGCTGAAAATTCAAATATGAAGAAAATATGGGTTTCAAAAGAAATCATGAATACTAACCCCTATGGACCCAAGATGACTTGGATACCAAAAATCATTAAGTAATTTTGCAGGTGCACCAAAGATCCAAATGAAATGAAAGAAAAAAAAATTTTATGGATGCCTTGGAAATGAAAAGGGATGGTTATTGATGCATGATATAATCCAAATTTTTTCTCACATCATACCATCAATGATTGCTAAAGTTATTTTGATTGAATCTATTGACTTTAATATGATTTCATATTATGTTTATTTGCTTGAAATTCTTTTCATATATTAGTAAGATTAGTATGATTGATTGATTTTAATGATTTGAATACTATATTTTTAAGAGATCAATATGCTCTTCTCTAAGTAACATGTTATGATATGAATTAAAATTATCTTAAAATTCAACATAATATAATAGCTTTTTCATATCAATTTTGTAATTGGTAAACTTATATTAAAAGATGCTTAATTGGATATGAATGTTTTTGAGTTGCTGAATGTACAAGTAAAACTATGTTTGACATTTTCCTATAAAATGCTAAATTATCAAAATTTTAATAAAAATTTTATATGAAATAAAGTACTTGAAGATAAGACATTCAATCACAAAAATTAAGTGCTTGATGTATTGAATTACATTGCATATTAGCTTATCCCTAAGGATTTGGAATTTCATAGTTCAACCAAAACTCATAGAGCCTATATCTAGATTTTCTTTTACATGAGTCCCTTAACTTGATAATCTTGCCTCCATAATTGATTAATTCTTGATACCCTAATTTGACTTGAATATCATTCTTAATCATTGATTTGATTGCCTATTGATTCTTATTCAACTTGATTAAATTTTCTTGAATCAAAAACTGCTTGAACTATTTTTTGCTTCGAGGAGACGACTCCTAGTTTCATTGGAGTCAACCTCTCTTCAGGAGTTGACTCTTAATTTAACAAGAGTCGATCTTTTTTTTAGGGTTAGTCCTCCTATTTGAAAATATCCCAAGGCTCTATTATTCCATTATCAATTTTTTCGAATTATAATTCCTTGCAAACCCCTCTCCTACTAAAATCAGACCTTTCCTTTCCATTTCTATTATAATCTTGTGGTCCTTATTCTCCAATGGCACCTCGAAAGCATTTCACCTAATGAAAGAGGAGGTCTAGTTTCCAAAATAAAAGATGTGCAGATTTAGATGAATGTTGATAGCATTGGACGCATGCTATACATATACAGACCGATAAGAGCACCTCGAATTATCTCAAGCAGCTATACATTTAAGATTTATATTTGATCAAGATGATGATTGAAGGTTTTGAGGATATCAGCTCTCATGCTATAGCAGATGATGATGATGAGACTCCTATAGTAGAGTCTATTATAGTACATATTAGGATAAGAAGCCAGCAGAGCAACATTAATAAATAGAGATACTTTCATAGATCAGCCATCCAGATACTAGCTCATGATTACCTGATAGACTAGAAGAGGATGCATTTATTGAGAGACTATCCATCAAAATCGTAGCATTAGTCTATATAGAGCTTTAGAGGTACATATCAGAGGCACACCAGATAAGATGAGATCAGATGGAGGCATTATCATTGGTCAGAGACGAATTAGAAAGATTTATTTGGGCACTCACCACAACTAGGGAGGATGTTCACTACCAGGCCTAGTGATTTGGAGATATTAAACTACACTCTTCTTCTACCTAGCCTAGACCTATATCTTAGAATTATCCTGATATATACTTGTTTAAGATGCTAGGATTCATTTTCATAGCTTTAGTGACTGTTTCAATCTATTTTTGGCATCTATATAGATATAGCTCTCATACATTTTGCATGCTTTCATGATTTTATCTTTATAATCATCATTGGCTAATCAATAAAAATATCATCTTTTGTGAAAATTCAATGTATTTGATATTATTTATTTGACTCAATATATGCTTTGCTTGCAAAACAAAGAAAAAGAATTAAGAAAAATTAATTTTCTGACATAGGAGGAGAGTTAAGAAAGTCAAGTTTTCTAGCATTTGTTATGAAAAATAGAAAAAAAATAATTTTAAACTAAATAAGAAAAAATATTATTAAAATATTAAAAATAAAATTATTTTGAACTATTTATGTACTCTTGTTGTTCTAGTTATTTGATTTGCTTTAGAAAAATCATTTCTATTTTACTTTTTATTCAATCATACTTTGCATGGTTTGATCCTATCATAATTTTTAATAATTAATTGGTATCAAGCTGAATCTTGAAAAATATTTTACTCCAAATGAAAATCCTAGACAATAATTTTTGAATCTCATGAAAAATCATTAATAGGCATTTATTTGTTTCTTGACCTATTGGTTCACACATACTTGAGCTTTCATGTGATTTTATTTATTCATGTTTTATATTGGTATCAAAGAATTCATCCTTAAGTGAATTTTCATAATTTGTATCAAATAATTTTTTTCTATCTTGCACTTCATTGCCTTCTTTTGGCAAAAAGAAAAGAATATTTTACTTAAATCTGATTTTACATAGCTTATATGATATCTTTTGAGATTAATTTAAAGAATTTCATACTTTTTTTGAACTAAATTAAGTGATATTTCTTAAAAAAAGGAAGACCTGAATTTAAATAGTAAATCTCTCTATGATTTGTTTGCATAATCTATTGGTATCATAATTTGTATCAAATAGTATATTTTTGTCTTGAATTTCATTGTATTATCTTTTGACAAAAGAAAAATTATTTTGTCTCAAATATAAATTTCCATGGCTATATTCCTGCTATTATAATGTTTGAGATAAATTTTTGTGATACATTTTTGCATAATTTACTTTAATATCAAAGAAAAGAGGAGTATTTTCAAGATTATATTATTCAAATTTTTAAAATCTAAAGTTTTTATTAATTAAAATTGAGAAGTATATTTACATGGCACACTTTTGGACTTTTAGATGTTTGTCATCATTATAAACATCTTTTGAAGTTAATGAAAAATAATTTTTTTTAAAAAAAATTAGTGTCTACATGAGTGAATGCTATGTTTATTTAAATTGAATGCATAATTTAATACTTAATTCACTTAATTGATGCTTGTTCTCTTAAAATTTTATTTAATTTTGAAATAGCTTCATTTGCAAAAGTAAGGAGGAGAAAATACCAAAGATAAAATGATTAATAAATTGGTATCAATCAAATTTAAAAATCTAAGCTTAAAAGTAAAATTAGTATTAGTTAAAGGTTAATGTGGTAATAATTAAATGTGCTTAACTTGAAAGGGAAGAATAATTTTAAATGTTAAAATTTATTCTGTAAGAATTATGAAAAAGAAGGAGAGAAAATATCATGTAATGAATTTTCTAATTTTTTGGAGGAGAGATAATGATTAAGTTAAATAATTTAATTTGATTGAAAACATAATAAATTTAAATATTGATTTCAAATTCTCAATCATTTATCTTATAATTCTCTCATTTCGAGCTTTGTTATATTTACTTTAATTGATTTTAGACTCCCAATCCAGTGCCTTATAGTTTTCTCAAATTATACTTTCATGTGTTTATTCAATTTGATTTACTTGATTTAAAGTGCTATTAATTTAAAGTAGTGTCAAACAAATAAATTATTTTCAAATGTTAAAATTTGCTTAAAGTAGTATCATTCATATGCTGATTTCATAATTTGATTTAGCTGAATATTCTTAATATTCTTAGAGTTGAATTGAATTGAAAACTCTTCTTACTCCTAAAAATAAATTTATAAAATTTTTAATGTATAATGTAAGATCTTTATAAAAATTTTTTCAGCTTTGATACTATCTTTCATACTCTTTTGATACATACATTTTCAAAGTTTAATTAACTAAAACTTCTTGAGAAAAGTAAAGAATAAATATTAAAATTGATATCAATTTTTTTCATGTTATACTTATTTTATTTAAAAATTTTTATTTTTAAAAATTAAATTAAAAAATTAAATTGATGGTATTAATTAAAAATTTGACATCGGACATACTTTTCTTGGTATCAAATGTGCTGAAATATCTTGAAAAGCTCTATCCCTTAATATTGACTTGAAAAATCTAAATTAAAACTTGTTAGAAAGGAAAAGAGTGATATCAATACAAATTTTATATCAAACATACAAACTTTTATATTAAATATCTCATGAAATTCAAATTTAATATCCTCTTGAAATTAAATTAAAATTTTTTGAATTTGATATATATATTTTAAATTTTAATTGATTTTGATGATATATTTCAATGATTTATTTGATGCAAAAAAAAAAAAGTGTTATGCTTGATTTCTTTGTTTAAAACTTTATAAAGCTCTATTCCTGTTAATGCTTAAAAAATTTATATATTTAAAAATCTGATTATAAAAGTTATAATCATTTAATAAGGGTATTTGAATTCAAGTAAATTTTTGAAAGAAATACGATATTTTAAGCATGTTTTAAATCCCAAGATAAGTTTTCAAAAGAAAGATGATTTATTCGACTTTATTTTAAGAATTTGATACATCTCTCATTTGATACACTTACATCTTATTGATTTTGATAGTTTTTCTTAATCCTTCCTATAAGCTTTTTAATGTTATCAAAAATAGGAAGAAGAATGTTGAGTACATGCTTAATAAATTAATGCTTAAAATACTCAATAATTTGATGCTTGAACTCTTAATACTCATTTATTTAAATTGAGATATTATAGTGTAATGAGTATATGAAAAATATGCAATGAACTAAAGAAAAATTGAAAATATTCATGAAGTATGCATTCATATGTTTAGTCAATTGCTTCATGACATATGTTGGCTAATTTAGATTGTATGTGGTGCTTATCTTGTATGGTTAACATTTTCTACTTCTAGAATCTTTATGTAAACTTCATGTCACATCTTTATGTATTTTGGCTAGAATTATTTATTTGATGTATGACTCTTATGATTCTTATGTATTTTGAATATTGGCATCTTATTTTATCACAAAAGGGGGGAGTAAATTTTTATTTAAAATAAAAAAGAGTAGTTTTTAATTGATGATGTCAAAAAGGGGGAGTAAATATGTTATTTGGTATAAGCAATAATTGTTAATTGACTATGTTAAAATTACATGCTTGATGATTGATGATGTTAAAATTACATGCTTGATGATTGATAATTTTTTTTTATAGCCCCTAACCTCTCTTCTAAAAGAACTAAGTCATTTTATAGAAACTAAGATTTATACTATGATTTCTCTATCCTTTATGATAAAGATATACTATGATCATCTATGTAGGCATTGAGATTATGTCTTGACATTATAAATCTCATGCCTTAAAACTTTGAATCAATTGAATATATTTATATATTACCTTAATTTTAAACTCAAAATTCTTAATGGCACTATTTTACTTCAATGTTCTATGCATGCCTTATTTTACTTATACTCAAATATTTTGTCATCATCAAAAATGGGGAGATTGTTGCTTCAAGAATTGATTTTGATGATTACAAAATATTTGAGGGGATACTAATAATTTTGGCTTGGAGAAAGATCAATTATGTTTTAGGTTCAACAAGAAATTTCAAGTTTACTAAAGAAAGATGACAAGAGGTAAAATCATAAATTTTATAAAATTGAAGAAAATATGTTTTGGAAGCCTCAACAACAAGCCTAGAAGATTTTCTATTGGAGGCAATTTTATAAATTTTGGATGCATAATTTGGAAGAAAAAATTAGGAAGAAAGATGATGAGGGGCAAAATCATAAATTTTATAAAGTTGGAGAAAATCTATTTTTGAAGCATCAAGAATAATCCTAGAAGATTTATGATCTATTGGAGATATAAAGGCTCAAAAAAAAGGAAAGAAATCAAGAGATTCAAGCATTTATTTCAGCCCTAAGCAAAAAGCTCTCTCCAAGCAAAGAAGCTTTCATTTCAAGTTCACCAACCCCTCAAGAGCTCATTTAAGTCTCCAACAATCTTGAGAAAATCTAAAAAGCTTTTTCCTTTGTTGTGTAAAGTGTTCTTAAAGTTTTATTTGCTCATTAAGAGAGCTAAACTTGTATTTCATTATCATTAACTCTTATGCTCTATTTTCATATTATTTTGATTTAAGTTTTGGGGGTTTCAAAACTTGGAAAGGTTAATCCGAACCTTGAATTGGATTGTATTTGGTTGGCTTGTACCCAAAAAATAAGTGTTCTAGCTTGGGATAGCTAAGGTCGGAGATACTGATGTTGTATTCTTATGAATATGTTTAGTGAATTTAAATTTTCAAGTAGAAGCTTGGGGAGTGGATGTAGGTACAAGGTTAGCATCGAACTACTATTGATCTTGCTTGTTTATGGTGTGCTTGCTCTCTCTCCATCTTTATTTTGTTAAATACTTGCTCTCTTACTATTTATCTTTTCATCTCATTTAAATTACCCACTATATACAACTTGCATATCATCACATAAACTTGGTAACTCTAAATTAGTTTTAAAATTTAAAAAATCAAATTCACCCTCCCTTTCTTGGATTCAATAGCTGGGCAACAACCTTCCAGCCAAACTCCTTCCAGCCATCTAAAGGGCCCCCTATAGTCGAACTCCTTCCAATTACCAAGTAGGCTCCTTCCAGTCGCCCAAAGGGCTCCCTCCAGTCGTACTCCTTCCAGTCACCAAGCAGGCTCCTTCCGGCCAAACTCCTTACAGTCGTCCAAAGGGCTCCCTCCAGTCGAACTCCTTCCAATCACCAAGTAGGCTCTTTCTAGCTGAATTCCTTATGGTCACCCAGAAGGACCTCGTCATCTACGTAAATTTAGTTCCCAGCTCAACACAAACCAATCTACATGAAGACAACCTTGGAGAAGTCTAATCTTCTCCAGAACTATTATGATATGAAGCTCTTTACCGTCGATAGTTGTCCCATCCGAACTTCAATTATTAATTTTCAATAAATTGGCATGTCACGATAATGGACATAATCCTCCATAACAAACTGTACGTGGCCCCGAATAGCCCACTACTAGGCAGTTACGACTATCACCATCAATTTGTTACGAGCTCTGCCTATATAGGAGACTCTTTAGATATGTTTTCTCTCTAAACTCTAAACTCTATTTTAATTTTTCTAACTACTCTATTTTTGTTAGCCAGAAGAGCTGACTTGATCATTGGAGGATCCTACTAGAGCCATCCCCAAACTTCGGTCAGGACTTGTCTTGCAGGTCACCGGTGGTGACCTCATCTTCTTCAGCTCCAATCCAGTTTCGACGTCAATCAGATTCTGCACCAACAATAGGATAACTATAATTCTTATTACATCATGCATAACTTGCTATTAATAAGCTTCCAAATATATGTGTACCAACATAAATAAATCACATAATAGCTTTTTTTAAAAACCAATACATACCTTTGCTTATCATTGCCCATGCCACGGAAACTCTTTTTCACAAGAGTAATCACACCACAACACACTCCCATATGAGCAGTCCCACCATGACACACTCTCATATGAGCAATTACACCACAATGCAATACACTTCCATATGAGCAGTCAATCCACAATACACTCTCATATGAGTAGTCATACCACAATACAACATACTCCTATATGAGCAATCAATCTACAACACACTCTCATATGAGAAGTTACACCATAATGCAACACACTCCCATATAAGCAGTCAATCCATAATACACTCTCATATAAGCAGTCACACCACAATGCAACATACTCCCATATGAGCAGTCAATCCACAATATACTCTCATATGAGCAGTCGACACAACACAATACTCAACATATTTTCATATGAGCAATCTCCCCATAACACACTCTCATATGAGCAGTCGATACCACAATACCAAATCCAATAAGCCCTTTTCAACATATAAACCAATAGTTATCATGTAAGAAATTAAACCAAATAAGAGATAACTGTAAAGCATACTTAAATCACCAAAGCCATGCTGAAACATACCAACTCTATGCTGTTTAAAACATGTGCATATTTATTTACTTATGAAATATATACCAGCCATTCAAAACCTTTCCTGTTTTGATGTTTCCCAAACTATATAAATATAGAAACAACATAAGCTGCAAAGTATCAAGAGAAGATCTTGCTTTTCAAATAAATCATTTTATATAGTAAAGTATATTAAAAAACACCATGGATAGATGAAATTCACTCACCTCTAGCCTACTATTGCTCCACTTTAATACTTGATTCTCTTAAAGCACCTTTTGAGAATCTTTTCCCTTCCTATAATATTGCCATACACTGATTAATATCATACCATGTAACTACTCAATTTTGTTTCTTTTCTTTTAATTTGTTTCAGATATAGCTAATACCATTTCAAGTCATAGTTGAATCATTCAAATAGATTCAACATCAATAAATAGTATATTTCATATTTTAATCTAGTTTAGTTTGCATAATTTACTTTATTACAATATTCCATCTATTTACAACACTTTGAAAGATTACTTTAAACCTAGTTTAGAGTTTGGGAACCTTACCTCAAATGATTAAACACCTACTACTCTGAAAACATATTTCCTTCTTCTTCAAAATAGCTAGTTCCTTCTTCAGTCTAGCTCACCACCAAATCGCCTCTTTCTAACTAAATTCTCTTTGATGGCTAACTGATAAGAGAACTCTCTCTACTTTCTTTCCTTCTCTAGCCTCTTTGAAGAACATGGATAATCAAACAACAACAAAGAAATTGATGGCTTTAAGGTTTAGAAAACATAAACTAGAAAGAGTCTTGATAGGTGTCATTCCATAAGGATTTCACCCAATTCCATCTAAATAGGTGTTGCTTTGAGGTATTTCTAGCTATTAGTTAATGCCCTCAAGCTACTCACTCATTTTTTTAAAAAATATTTTAAAATTATAATCTAAAACCTTCTTGGTTAAAATCTGCTTCTAGAAATTTATGTGATTGGGGTCGACACCTTAGAGAAAAAGATCGACACCCCAACACAGGTCATCCTCCAGGTTGGCCCTTTCTCAAAAATAGGTCAACCTCTAGGTCGGCTCCTCACACAAAAGTGTTGACATTTTTAGGGATAGGTCGACCTCTTTCAGCTTCGCCACAACTTTTTGAAACTGCCTCTCTATTTTTCTGAGACAATGTCAACATCTCTTAGGAAAGTATCGACCCCTTCCCCTAGATTTTGATAGAAACTTAATTTTATGCTTTCCTTAAAGTATCCCTCATTTTAGGTGATTTGCTTAATACTCTTCTTATACTTTTATCAAAGTATCCCTCATTATAGGTGGCTTGCTTAATACTTTTCTTATTTATATTTACATCACTACTACAAAAAGAGCCTACGGTAGTGCATACTATGACAGCGGTTTTTGAAACTGCTGCAATAGAGTCTACGATAGTATAGCAGCGGTTACAACAAACCACCACCATAGTCTAACCTATGGTAGTGGTTTCTTATAACCACTGCCATATATTGGACCTATAGCAGTGGTTTCTTGTAATCGCTGCTATGCGTCGATCTATAGCAGCGATTATTTATAACCACTATAATATTTTTTTTTTTTAAATAATACATAATTTTAAATTTAATATCCATCTTCATCATTCATTTTTTAAATAATTATTATTAGATAATCATTGTAAAATATCACCTCGATCTGATGGTCCTAGCTTTATCGATTAGAAAAATTTGATTTCGATGACCACGAATGATGATGCGATGATCTGATAGATGGAGACCTCCGATAGGTCCAAAAACCTGCAACAATGATCTTAGTTATGTTTGTAGCATACTATCAAAGTTTTACTTCAATCAAATATCGTTATCTTGGTCAATTTAGTATAGATTAATTTTGATCGTTAAATAATAAATAAGTGATCAAAGGATCAGATGGTGTCCGATTATGAGATAATTTTTTTTATAAATGATCTTGGCTACTACTTTAATCATTTTTGATGATGGTGATTATAAAATTTAACTCATGAGATTAAGAATAATTTGAAACTATACGTCATCTGATAACCATTCTTAAACTCCATTGGTTGTTATATATATGCTCATGCTTTTGCAATATCTACTTAACGTGAATAATTCATATGAAAATGATTTAAATTTTACTATCATCATCATATAAAATAATTAAAATTATAGTAAAGATTATTTAACTAAAAAATTATCTCATAATCGAATGTCGTTTAGCCCTTTAATCACTTATTTCTAATTTAACAGTCGAAATAATTTCATACTAAATTGACCTTGATAACGATATCCGATTGAAGTAAAACTTTGATAGTGTACTATAAATATCATCAAAATCATCATTGCAGATTTTTAGATTAATCGGAGGTCTCCATCTATCAATCATCACATCATCATTCATGATCGTCAAATCCATTTTTTTTGATTAATGAAGCTAGGGCCATCGGATCGAGATGATCTTTTGTGATGATACTCTAATGATAATTATTTAGATAATGAATGATGAAGATGAGCATTAAATTTTAAAATTATATAATATTTAAAAAAAATAAAAAAAAATTCATTTCTAATCTACGATAGTGGTTACTAAAAATCATTGCTATAGATCTATGGTAGTAATTATAAACCACTGACATAGATCTATTGCAGCCATTTACCGTAACTACTGTCATAGATCTACGGTAGTGGTTCGAAAATAACTACCGTAGGTTAGGTTAAAAATCCTAAATTTTCCTTTCCTCCTATGCATGCTCTCTCTCTCTCTCCCATCCTTTCCGTTACCAGTGAGACTCCACCAATCCTCGACCCCGACTGCCCGCCCCACCCTCTCCATCCCTGGTCGTGGTAGCCCGCCCCCCACCCTCCCCATCCCCGACCACCCAACCCTCCTCATCTCCAGCCGCCGCTGCCCTATGAGCTTAAAAGTGGCACTCCCAAGTCTTGAAAACATGAGAACACAGGTCATGAAAAGACTGGAGCGAGCCAGAAGAAGAATCAGTCTCAATAATAAAGTTCAGAAACTGGGTTAGCTCACTCTGAGACTGAGCTGGCTCAATTGAGAATTGGTTCGGCTAGGTCTCAAAGGAAAATTCAGACAAAGAGTAGCATTTTTGGGCTATTGGCATGATACACAACTGCCCCAGCTCAGTCCTAGACTGAGCCAACCCAGTCACAGATTAGCCGGCTCAGTCTAAAATTGGGCTAGCTTAATTTTCGTAGGTTATTATTTTATATACGTTGGTTGTTTGGATTTGGAAAGTTTTTCTATAAGCTTGGACTTGATCCTTTGTAATGTATATATACTAAAAATAGGTCAAGATTGTAAGGGTGCCAAAATATACTGAATAAAATTTCTTTTCTCCTAAAAATCTCTTCTTCTCTTCTTCTTTATTCCTTGATTTATTTGATCATGCTTCCGCAGAGATCTCTAAGAAGTACTTTCTTATTGCTTGGCTAATCACCAGTGGCCATGCCGATCTGTGTGAGAATAGCGCATATTCCCAACATTTCGTATTAGAGTGGTGTTGCATGGAAGAAAGAAAGACACCTAGGATTTACTACATCCAGGATCTATTGCATCAGATTTTATCCTAAAAGCTTCTAGTTTACTTCGTGGTTGTCTCTAGATTGAGGTGGAGATTATTTACACAGAGGAATGGTGATACAGAAGTTTGAAAAGAGGATCTAGGGCTAGTTAGTTCTTCTATGAAGGATAGTTTTACTGGTGTGTGATCGTGAAGGGTGTTAGGGATATGTTCTTGACTTATTTGAAGTCATGGGATAAAGTGGATTCAAGATAGATTTTGAGAAGTTTGATGGCAAGAAAAACTTTACCCTATGGCAGCAAAGAGTAAAGGACTTGTTGGTTCAGCAGAGGATCTACAAGGTCTTGACAAAAGAAAGGCCAAAAAAGATCAGTGCTAAGGATTGGAAAGAGTTGGAGAAAATTGCTTTTAGCATAACCCGGATGTGCTTGGCCAATCAGATTTTGCCTGAGGTTTGCATAGAGACTATGGCAAAGGGGCTCCGGGAGAGATTGGAGAATACATACATGGGGAAGAACATGACGAACAAGCTATAGTTGAAGAAACAGCTGTATAGTTTGAGGATGCCCAAAGGTGAAGATCTTGTTGTACATATCCAAAGGTTCAATCAGGTGTGTTATGAGACGATAAGTTTGGATATGAGGATCGGGCATTGCTGCTATTATATTCTCTCCTAGGTTCGTATGATGGTCTCATAACAACTTTAGTTTATGGGAAGAAGATCTTAAACTATGAAGAGGTTGTTGGTGTGCTCAGATCAAATGAGCAAAGGGAGAAGATCTGTAAGGGAGACCCTAAGTTTGAGATCTTGGCTGTAAACTAAAGATAGAAAAGATCAAAGGAGAAGATAAGAAAAAAATCCAAGGGCAAGTTAAAGACTCATTATCAGAGAAAGATGACATTAAAATATTATAAATATCATCAGCCTGGATACTTGAGGAGAGATTGTCCCCTTTTGAGATCAGAAAAAGGAAAGACTAGCAAGGAAGATGATACAGCTTTTGCGAGCAGTAGAGAAGATCTGCTAGTTGTATCAGATGGATCCACAGAGTGTAATACTATGTGGATATTAGATTCAACATGCTCGCACCACTATACTTCTCATCAGAAATGGTTTGTTATCTAGCAGAAGGTCGATGATAAAAGTGTCAGCCTTGAAGATAATCACCCATGCAAAGTAGCTGGAATTGGCTCTATCAGGGTGAGAATGTACGATAGGATCATTCGTACATTATCAAATGTTAGGCATGTACTGAAGTTGAAAAAGAATTTGATTTCTTTCGGCTACTTGGAGGAGTAGGGTTATGCTTTTAGTAGCCAGGCTGGGAGTGGATGTCTGAAAATTTTCAAGAAAGATTTGGTGGTGATGAGAGGTAGAAGATTGAGCAACAATCTTTACAGAATGGAAGGCTCAGTAGTAAATGATAGTGTAGAGGTGCTAGCAGCGGCACTAGAGGAGCAAAATTTATATCGATTGTGGCACTATCAGATGGGTCATATGAGTGATCGTAGGCTTACAGAACTAAGCAGAAGAGGTATGATCCCAGCCCTGAAGAAGGAGGGCACAGATCATTGCAAGTCATGTATCTTCGACAAACAGCATAGGGTGAAGTTTGCTAGAAGTACCAAGTACAGTGAGCGAGTGCTGGATTTAGTACACTCGGATGTGTGGGGACTAGCTTCTGTATCAACTAGAGGTGGGGCAAAATACTTTGTTACTTTCATTGATGATTTCTCAAGGAAGGTGTGGGTTTATCTAATCTGAAAAAAATCAGGGGTGTTTGCCCAGTTCAGAGCCTGAAGAGCTGAAGTAGAGGAGTCAGGGAGATAGGTAAAGTGTCTAAGATCGGACAATGGAGGGGAGTATACTAGCCTAGAGTTTAGCAGGTACTATGAGAAAAATGGCATCAAACGCCATTACACGGTGAGGATGATTCTCCAATAGAATGGTGTCATGAAGAGGATGAACCGAACACTGATTAAGAAGGCATGGAGTTTGAGGCTGCGACATCACTCTCAAAGCTTTTTTGGGATGATGCTCTAACTTTTTCTTATTTTCTTGTGAATAGGTCCCCTCATTATAAGCTGAATGGAGGCATTTTAAAAGAGGTCTAGAGTGAAAAGAAGATGGAGCTTGGCCATCTGAAAGTCTTCAGTTGCATAGCCTATGCACGTATGAAGGCAACTGAGAGAAGCAAATTGGACCCAAAATCTTAAAAGATGATATTTATAGGATATCCACAAGGAGTCAATGGATACCTGCTGTGGGACTCTCAGGCACAGAAGTCAGTGATCAGCAGGAATATTATTTTTGATGAGAAGAGCATCTTGAGGAGGTCTAGGATAGATGAAACTGAAAAAACAAAGGTGAATAGTGGTGGCCAGTCAGAGAATGATGTCATGCAGGTTACATCCACTTACAGGAGTATTCCTATTGAGGTGGAGCTGGGCAGAAAAGTATTGTCTCAAATTGAAAATTAGTATGGAGAGCCGATAGTTCAGATAGATGTGCAGGAGCAGCCACAGACATCAGGTAGAGATGTGTCAGTGAGAGTGGCTTTGCACAAGCTCCAGTGTACTATTAGGAGATCGATCAGATATGGCATTAATGAGGTTATCTTCTATGCACTCATCACTGCTAATGGAGATTCAGAGAATTATGCAAAGGCCATAGAGAGTGAGGATCATGATTCGTGGATGCAGGCCATGATGGAGGAGATGGAATCACTTGAGAAGAATCAGACATGACAGTTAGTGGATCTTCCAAAAGATACTCGATCTATTGGCTCAAAGTGGGTGTTCATAAAGAAGGAAGCACGTTTAGAACAAGGTGGAGTCAGATTCAAAACAAAGTTGGTAGCAAAGGGATACTCACAATGAAAAGAGATTGACTATACAGAAATTTTCTCTCCTTTGGTGCGTCATACATCTATTCGAGTTTTGTTGTCACTGGTGGCACAGCATAACATGGAATTGGAATAGATGGACGTGAAGGTGACCTTCTTTTATTGGACTTTGGAGGAAAGAATCTACATGAAGCAGCCAGATGGTTTCATGGAGATGGGACAGGAAGAAAAGGTGTGTTTACTCAGGAAGTCTTTATATGACTTGAAACAATCCCCTTGTCAGTGGTATTGAAGGTTTGACAGCTTTGTCTTGAGCCTGGGTTTCAGTAGATGTGAACATGATTGTTGTGTCTACGTCAAGGATGCAGATGAGGAGGATGCCCTATACCCATTATTGTATGTAGATGATATGCTCATAGCCAGTAGAAGCATGGATGATGTGAAAAGGTTGAAAAGGATATTATCATCTAAATTTGAGATGAAAGATTTGGGTCCAGCTGAGAAAATTCTTAGAATAGAGATTTGTAGAGATAGGTGCAAAGGAGTGCTCCATTTGTCATAAAAAAAAGTATGTCTAGAAGGTTCTGGAGAGGTTTGCGATAGAGAAGGCCAAACCTGCAGAGATGTTATCATCGAGCCATATGTCTCTCTCCAAGTTATAGTGCCCCCAGTCAAAAGAGGAGAGAGAGTACATGGAATGAGTTCCTTATGCAAATACTGTAGGCAGTGTGATATACACCATGGTGTATCGTAGACCAGATATAGCATATACTGTGAGCATGGTTAGTAGATACATGGCTAACCATGGGAAGGAACACTGGAAAGCATTGAAATGGATATTTAGATATCTGCATGGAACAAGGGATTATGGTTTGGTGTTTGGTGCACAGTCGGAAGGATTTGGAGAACAATCTATGAAGATGTGTGAAGGTTTAGGTCCTTTGGAAGGATTTGTTGATGCAAATTTTGCCGGTGATCTTGATACAAGGAAGTCTACTACTGGATACCTCTTTTGTGTATATGGTGGACCGATGTCTTGGAGATCAATCCTTCAGCCAATCATGGCCTTATCTACCATGAAGGCCAAGTACATTGGGATAACAAAGGCTGCAAAGAAAGCCCTTTGACTTAGGAGGCTGATTGATGAGTTGGGGGTGGAGCAGAGCAAGGTTACACTATTCAGTGATAGTCAGAGTGCTCTATTATTGGCATAGAACCCAGTCTATCATGCGCGCACAAAGCATATAGACGTGAGGTACTATAGGATCAGAGAGTTGGTGGAGGTAGGTGAAGTGGAGCTGATGAAGGTCCATAACAAGAAGAATCAGTCTGATGCACTCACAAAGGTACTTCCCAGAGATAACTTTCAGAGATGTGTGGTTCGGATGGATCTATTAAGAAGAGATGAGTTCACAAGAACTTGGAAGCACCAAGGTGGAGAATGTGAGCTCAGAAGTGGCACTCCTAAGTCTTGAAAACATGAGAAGATAGGTCATAGAAAGATGGGAGCGAGCCAAAAGAAGAATCAGTCTCAATGGTAAAGTTCAAAAATTGGGTCGGCTCACTCTAAGATTGAGCTAGCTCGGTTGGAAACTGGATCAGCTCAGTCCAAGACTGGGTCGGCTAAGTCTCAGAGGAAAATTCAGATAGAGAATAGCTTTTTTGGGCTATTGACATGGTACACAACTAGGTTGGCTCAGTCTGAAACTGAGCCGACCTAGTCGTAGGTTAGCCGGCTCAGTCTGAAACTAGGCCAGCTCAGTTTTCATAGGTTATTATTTTGTGTACGTGGTTTGTTTAGGTTTGGAGAGTTTTTCTATGACCTTGGGCTTAATCCTTTGTAAAGTATATATACTGAAAATTGGTCAAGGTTGTAAGGGTGCTGAAATATATCAAATAAAAGCTCTTTTCTCCTGAAAATCTCTTCTTCTCTTCTTCTCTATTTCTTGATTTATTTGATCATGCTTCCATAGAGATCCTTAAGAAGTACTTTCTTGTTGCTTAGCTAATCACCTGCAGCCATCCCGATCCATGTTGAAAGAGCGCATTATTCCAACACGCCCACCCCCCGCCTTCCCCATCCTCGACCGCAGTCGCCCGCCCCTCGCCCTCACCATCCCCGACTGTGGCCACTTGCCCCCCACCCTCTGCATCCTTGGCTGCCCGTCGCCCGCCCTCCCCATCCCCGACCGTCGCTGCCCTGCCCTCCCCATCCCTGGCCGCCACCGCTCCTACCCTCCCATCCCCGATCGCCGTCCTCTGCCACCCAACCCTTGCCCTCCTTGACTGCCTGGCCCCCGCACTCCCCATCCCTAGCCATCACCGCCCGCCCCTGCGCTCCCCATCCCCAGCCGCCCCTTGCCCTCCCCATCCCTGGCCGCTCGCCCCTACCCTCCCTATCCCCTGGCCTCACCATCACAGTGTCCCTCCGGGCCCCCTCTCCCTCTCTCTCTCTTTCCTCTTTCTCTTTCTCTCTCTTCACTCTCTATCTCACTATCTTGCTATTATTTCATAGGTTACCTCTAGCACCGTCGTCTTCCTTCAGCGCAGTCGCCGACGACCCTTAGTACTTTCGATGCGACCCCCTCTCTATAGTCGTAGGTATATTTTTTATTTTAATTTTATAATTTTATTTATTAATCACTAGACTAATTCTATCAATGAATCGGGTTTAGATCAAAACCTGGATATTCAGATCCGGACCCAATTTTAAATACTGGTACTAGACTCAAACCTAAATATCTGACGTGTCCGTGTTTGAAGTACCAGACCTAGATCCTAATGGATCTTGGATATCTAGACCCAATTTTGGGACCCAAAACTAAAAAAGGTAGAGGGAGAGAGGAAGGGAGGGGGTCCGGCCTTGCCACCACCATCGATGAGGGAGATCGAGAGAGAGAGAGAGAGGGAGGGAGGGGGTCCGGCCTCGCCGACAAGGGAGATCGAGAGTGTGAGAGAGGGAGGGAGGGGTTCGACCTCCCCACCATCGCCGATGAGGGAGATCAAGAGAGGGAGAGAGGGAGGGAAGGGGTCCGGCCTTGTTGGTGAGGGATGATATCGAGAGAGGGAGAGAGGAAGATCAAGAGAGGGAGAGAGGGATCAGGAAGGGGGTCTGGCCTCTCTGGTGATGGATATTAACTGGGAGACGGGCAGTCGAAAAGATGAGGGGAGGGTGGAGACAGCCAAGAATAGGAGATGGCACACAGTCGAGTCGGCTCAGATACTCAGTTGAGCTCGGGTCAAGATCGAGGCACCTAAGGGAGGACCCAAGCCGGATGCTCAGGCATGGAGCTGGCTATCTCAGGCATGGTGCCGGCTTGACTTCTGAGTGAGCCGGCTTGATGGGTGCAAACAGAATTTGATATGTCTCTCTAAGGTTCCAACTTTAATCACTAAAGTACTGCCATCATCTACTTCATTCTTTTTTAGGTTTTTGGATTAACACCCAAATTTGTGCAAGAGATCGAATCTACGACTGTTGCTCATCCTTAATTATTTATGAATATAATTCATGTTGTAGACTTTATTGGATAACAATTTCTAGATGTTTATATCTTGTTGCTTTTGTTTATTGCATTGCATAGCGATAGATCCATCAATTAATTAGTGTACATAATCTTTGGCATACATATATTTATATGTAATTGTATGGATGGTACCTAGGCATATCATTAATTATTGTTCAATATGTTATATTGGTTAATATTCATTAACGTTGCAGATCACAATGGCACCAAAATGCCATCTAGTTTTCACCCCTACATCTCGATGGGTTACGCAGAGTTCAACATCTAAGGAGCAGTCAGAGCATACTCCATCCACCGCAGCATCAACTGCTCAAGGACCTTCCACCGTCAGCGTCTACTCTACCGACAGTATCTAGTACTCCACCGGCATCTGAGCCTCTATCGTCATCCATATCTCCGACACATGCTACTCTACCGACATCTGAGTTTACATTTTTATTATATTACTTATTTATTTTTTGTATAGTATTTGTACACATATATTTGCATAACATATTTTCATTGTAGGTGCATCATCTAGTAGGATATTTCATAGTCCCACACGTATGGTGCATGTGTGGAATTGCCAGCATCAGATGATGGTACAGTATGATCTGGAGGAGAGGCTAGTAGGGAAGACCATGCAGGAGATACATTTCTTTTTTGGAGTGCTTGTGAGGCGGTCAGACATTATTTTCGTAGAGCTCAGAGACTGACGATTGATGGATGATACTGTTAGAGACCGGGTGTGGGAGGAGATATGGGTAAGTGCATCTTAATTATATTTATGTATTTTACATGTTTACACTATGTTTGATTAGAATAATTTTATAACTCACTTTTGATAACTTTGTGCAGAGGAGGTATGGCTTCCCTAATCATGAGAGGGCTCGAGATGTCCAAATGAAGAAGATTGGAGAGTTGTACCGATGCTACAAGGTCAAGCTCCATAGAAGATGGCTCGAGCACCGATGAGATACTCCAGAGGAGCTTGTTCCTTGGATACAGGACTGTCCTTCAAGTTAGTGGGAGAGGATGGTTACACATTGGTGGAGCCAGAGTTCAAGATAAAATTACTAACTTTTAAATTTTTCAATATGCTTAAAGTTATATTTAAATATTTTTTAAATATTTATTATTTATTTGAATACTTGTTAGGCTACCTTCCATCAGAACCGAAAGAACCTGGCAGCCCAGGAGTATACGTACACTCTCAATTGTGAGTCTATGGCCAATCGTGTGTATAGAGAGATAATGAATTATAAATCTTACTAGATAAATTAAATTGATATTTTTTTTCATGTTTCTGATAAACTGATCCATTATTATAGTTGATGAGAGATGGAGTGATGTCCAACCATAGCAAGATCTTCCGATCCAGCCATATGGACAAGAAGGACAAGCCGATGAATGCCGCGATCAGAAGAACTTTTGTAAGTATTAAATATATTAGTATATATGATTAGTATTATAACATTTCTTATAAAATTTTATTTGCATTTATAATTACAGGATCAGTTAGATGCGCTCGCGAGTGAGGGCCCAGATACCTCGGGCCCCCATGACCATTTATCTCAGGTCTTGAGGCCTAAGTACTCTAGAAGGATCCGATGCAGGCCCGAACATAAGCCAACTAGCTATTGGTCAGAGATGAGCATCTCTTCACAGACTTTCGGTGTTGTCAGTTGGGAGGAGCTTGAGATGGCATTAGCATGGGCAGATCATGCTACGACGCGGGCTAATTGGGCTGAGGAGCGTGCATCTCATCTGGAGAGCATCGTGAGAGACATGGTGTCGATGCTCAGCACGTATTTTAGAGCTATCTTCACGAGCTTTGAGGATATGTTGGCATGCATTCCAGCTCCAGCTCCTCCATCTCCAGCTCCAGCTCTGGCTCCATCTTTCGAGGATGACGACGATGTAGATTTAGGAGACTTTTGATGTATTTTTTTTTAAAAAATATTATAATAAATTTTATTTGATAATAAATTTTTTATATTTTAGAAATATTTTTATATTTATAATATTTTTTATGTTATATATCTCTATATTTGTTAAGTAAAATATATAAAAAATTAAAAATTTTATATTTTTTAATTATTCAAAAGCTACGACAGCAGTTTTACAAGCGCTGTCATAAACGTGCCAACTGCTGCATTAGACCTATGGCAGCGGTTACGTAACCGCTTTCATAAATAAGTCTATGACAGCGGCTCCATAACCGCTACCATAGATTGGTCTATCATAGTGGTTCTATAACCGCTGCCACAGACAAGCCTATGGCAGCGATTTGGAAACCGCTACAATAGGCATCTATGATAGTGATTTTTATAACTGCTACAACAACTGCTGTCATAGACCTACGGCGATGGCTGCAATGGTAGTGGTTAGCTAACCATTGTCATATCCTATAGCTATAATTTTTTGGGCTACGACAGCGGTTACAAACCGCTATCCTAGCCCATTTCTATAGTAGTACTTATTTTAAGCTAATATCCTCATTTATTTTACTCTTCATTAACTTTAAAATATAAATATAAATAAGAAATACCCTCCTACTTGGAATTAATAAAAATATCAGAAAAATTAAAATTCTTAAGAATAAGATATCAAAACTTGGGTTCTAGTTCAATTTCTTCTAAATCCAAAACTTTTAAAACTTTGTTTCTTTAGAATGAATTGGTTAAAAGATCTTAAAATTTATTAAAAATCATTTTATGACCCACAAACACCTAAGAATCAATTATCGTCAATTTTAATTTTAAGAAAATACATATTTTATATAGCCCTCCATATCGGTACTAGTTTCTAGACTTCAAAAATTTTCAAGATTTGTAATGGCAGATGGTCATAATTTATGCTTAAATGACTTCAACGAGATTTAGAAAGATAAGTTTAATTCAAAATAGTCTATAATTATGATCAAATAGCTCAAATATACCATAAATAAATTATTTTGCCACACATACACGAACATAAATTTTTTAATTTATTATTTTGCTGGTTTGGGATGTTATATTTTGTACTAGCTACTTGCAGAAATCTAATTTCTATCTTGTTGACCCTAGGTATGATTTTATTGAATAACAAAATATTTAAATTTATCTTTGGTACTAATAACTTGGTTGGAGTGTTAAAGACAAAATTCAAAAAGATAGAGTTCCACCTTAATGAAGCTCCATGTATTTAATTAAAAGAACCAAGAAAGAAGAGCAAAAGAGGTCATACCAAATATTTTTCAAAAAATACTGGATCATGAACGAACTCAAGGAAAGTTGAAAGTTAAATTTAGCATAGTTTTAGCACTTGGCATAGACCAGGAGTCCACTCATTGAGGAGTTGACTCAAGAAAAGTAGGAGCCAACTCATGGACTCAGACAGTCACTAGACACAAAAATAGAAGACATTATTTTAGATCCTGTCTCAGGAGTTGACACAAGAAAAGCAGGAGTCAACTCAAGAAAAGCAGGAGTCAACTCATGTCTAATGTTGGTGCAGAAAATGCCTACTGACGTTGGAGTTCACTAGAGTCGAAGGAGACGACCACTACTAGGACCTGCAAGATGAAGTCAGACCAGAGGTGGGTGGCTCTAGTAGGATCCTCTGATAGTCAAGTCAGTTCTCTAGCCAACAAGAATAGAGTTCACAGGAATTTAGAGTAAAGTGGAGAGCTTAGTGTTTAGAGATGAAAACATATCTAGAGGATCTCTTTCATAAGCTAATCTCATAATAGAATAATAGTGATAGCCATCATAGAATGTCAGTAGGCCGTTCGGATCACGCGGAGTTTGTTACGGAGAGTAGGCTATCATTTATCGTGACGTGTAGGAAGTTAGATTTAATTTGATGGAGTTCGGATGAAAAGGTGGAGCTCTATGCTTAGTAGCAAGTTATTCATATTGGGGATGGAGAAGTCGAAATTGGACCATCCAAACTTGAAGGTCGGCTTCTAAGTAGTTAATGATGGACTCGCAATTGGATTCTATTGGGGCTGCTTTGACTGTTAGGAAACATGCAGGGTTTCATCCATAGATTTCAAATTTTTTTTAAAATATAAAGTAGTAGAAGACATAGATTAAACTATTTAATCTACAACATGCATGTAATCCAATTACAAAATCCTACATTAAGGATCTATAATATGTTACGATACAAATATAAATCTAAAATTAAATTAATCATAAGTGGTATTGATCATCTCAATACATAGATCTAGAACAATTCTACATCTAACCCTAGATTACATCTAGGTCACCAAGAGATCAGATCTCTTACCTTTGTGCGGGTCGAGAACTCCGTGGTTGAATCCATTGCTACCTTTGGAGCCACACATGCATCCGGCCTCTATAGGTGATCCACACGAACCTACAACATGTTGAAAATTATGTCCTAAAGCCAATCGTCAGCTATTGATGGTTGAGATATTGTAATTAATTTATTAATTAATGAAAAATATTTTGGCATCTTTTTCATCATAAGTTTACATCTTCTAATGAACTCCATTGTTGTGATAAAGTCCTTAGGATAATTTAGTTTTGATAAAGAGAGGATTTATCGATTAGTCCTTAAATTTGTTCACGACCAAAGGATAGGTTGTTAATTAGGACGACGGCGTCTATCGAGCATAGGTTGCTATATTCCATATAGGTTGGTTGTCCTCTTAACCAAGGTTGTAGAGACACTAGTATGGCATATAGGTGAGATATATGTATACATCATCATTGAACGTGACCAACTCTAGAGCATTTTGCTATCGAAAATATCTCTGATGGGATATAGGTATAAGTATCACTTAGATCTGAGATCACCTCAGTGACTTGCAAGCAACTCACTGTATTTTGGTATCGGACTAGTTGAATTTTTAATTCAGCAATGGAACATTTTTGGGCATAGTCAAGTACTTGCAAAGTCGGAGTGTGATCAAGTTGGAATTGACCATTCCAAGAGTTGGAGAAGAATATATCACTATATTTCAATATAGCAAAATCTTGGTCAGAAAAATCTATCAGATGGATTTGATATTTTAAAATACAATGTGGACAATCTGATCAGAGTTGACAGTTGAACTCTGATGTGTCCTACGAGCATTATGGTCAAGGGGATGAATTATATGGAAACTATATTTGCATGGGTTCTAAGGATGGTGTTCTACACCTTCGACCTATCCGACCGTCAGGTATCATAGCTAGATGGTCACTTTGATTGGTATAAGAATTTATTTCTATGCTACTGACTTAAGTTTGAACCTATGAGGTCATACACATTAGAGCTTACAATATGATCAGATGGTTGATAAATGAATATGAATCGTTCTAGGATTAAACAATGAATATGATTGGTGTTCAACCTAGTGCAAGTGTTGCAGGAGGATCGATGAGTATTGAATTGCTAATTGGCTTAATTTGATTAAGCCAATAGGTTCATATTAAGTCTAATTAAATATAATTTAATTAGATTTACTTTGAGCTTGATTGGATCAAGTTCAATTGATTTATTGGATAAGCCAAGTGCAAGGAAGAAGTAGTCCTAGTCTAACTAGGACTCAAATTAACCCAATTTTTTAATTTGATTAGAAAATAAATTAGAATTAAATTTGATTTAATTTGATTTAGTTAAATTCATAAATGGGTTAGGGGCTTATTTAATTGGGTTGGTTTAATCTTGATTTTATTTGGTTAAAAGATCTTATTTGACCAAGTCAAAATAGGAGTCCTCATGAGATTAGGACTCCCTATCTCCTTGCGCCACCTTGGTCCCAATGCCCCCCATATCTATTTTTTATATTTTTTTTTTGAAAAATCTCTTTCTTTCTGATTTTCACGCCCCCTCTCTCCCTCTAAGTCATATTTGGAAGTTAGGTGGAAGACCAAGTCAAAGGAGGAATTGGTTTTGCTTAGGATTCTATGAGATAGAATCCTTGTTGACCAAAACATCTTCCCTTAAGTATTGCCTCCTCTTTTAATTAATTGTTCTCTTATTCTATGAAAATAATCTTCTTTTTTGTGCACCCTCCCTCGCTGGTCCATGCCAAAAATTATGGAGGAGGCACCAGAGAGTTGGGCACCCCAACAACTTCCCATGTTTGGATATTCCTAGTCTAGGAATTTGACCTAACATGGACTTTTCTTTCTCCCTATTTATTGGATGAATTTTATTTTAATTTTTTCATAAAATATAGAGCTTTAGGAGAGGATTTAGGGTGTGCAAGAATTAGTGGAAGAGGGTCCTTGGGCATGGGGGTTCCATAGGCACCAAACTAGGTGTCTAGGTGAGAGAAAAGAGAAGAAGAAGAGGGTCTTCTTCTAGGACTATTTTATTTTCAATCTCTCCTCCTTTCTTTTGAGTTTTTTTGAGAAAGTCTCAGATCAACAAACTCTCATCTTCCTTCTCATATTTTAGAGAGTCCAAATTTTGAAGAAGGAAGCATCGGATTGACCATCGAAGAAGGATCAACACAGTATTAGCATGTTGTGCTGATTTCTTGCATCGAACTTCAGATCAAAGATCATAGGCTTGTGTGGATGACTCATAGAGGTTGGATGCATGTGTGGCTCATGACTTCATCCTCAAGCCTAGATCAGCAAGTTAGAATGTCTAAACATGCTTAGGTAATAGAACCGATCTATAAACTTAATAATTGCATTTGATGTAGTGTAGATCTAGGTTGATTTGATCAACCTTTTTCTTTCTTATTTGATTTTAATTTTTGATTTGATATCATGCCCTAATCATGTAATAGATCTGAGATCTAGGTATTTACATAATTATTTAAATAAATTTTAGATTTATTTAAGTTTTTTACTGTAAGATCTTGAAAAAATTTCAAGATCTACCTATGAAATCCTAGATCTAGTTCCTTTTATTGGTATTAGAGCCTAGGTTCTTATTAAATAATTTTTATGCATGTCTAGATTATTTTTTAGATTAGATTTAATTTATAATCTAATTATTAAATCTAAAATTAAAAAAAAAAATATTTTAGATTGCATGGATTGCCATAAGATTGTCCTGCTGTAAGGTTTATCCCTTGCAGTGAATAAGTTGTGCTAGTACGTGCTGATCTAAAATATTGATCATAAAATTTTAGATTAGATCTAAGAGATTTTATGAACTGACTAAAAATCTTTTAATATGATTTCAATCATTATAAATATGTTAGATTTGATCTAGGAAGATTTATGATTGATTATTATTGAAACTATTTCAATTACATGAACCTGTTTAGATTAGATCTAAAGTAGATACATGTTTATGTTACTTGCATATTAATTATGAATCAAACATGCAACTTGGTTGATAGACACATGTTGTAAAAATATTTTACAAACATGAAAACTAATTTTGAAAAGCCAAACCCTAAACCTTAGCCCAAAACTTAATTAAGAATTAAGAAGTTGTTTGATTAGATTCTAGGATTGTAAATTGAAGATCCTATGACACGAATCATAACACATTGGGTTAATAGGTTAGTGAAAATTAGGTCCATTAATTGGGTTAGACCTAGGGTTAGATTAAAGAATGGACTTAATTAGAGAATTGACCAAATCTAATAAATTGTTGTCTTAGATTAGGTCAAGGATTCTCTAGATCAATTGCAATAGCTGTAGTTGGTCAAGTCCATGTCTTTAACAAGACCCAAGATGGACTTGATTCTTGGCTATGCAGTCTAGCATGAACTGTTAGGTTAATCTAATTGAAACTAATTAAACCAGTTGGTGTTTAAGGTAAACCAGACTAATGGTTTTTAATTGGCAGCTCACTTACCTGAATATTTCTAATGGAGTCTAAGGCAAGCCTGGCAGACCCTTCCACTGATCGAACTTACCTGGCCTCTTAGTGAGATTATGTTTTGATCAGATCACTTAACTATTCGAGCTGACAGGTAAATTAGTTTGACTGATTTAGGTGCTCTTAGACCCGCCTATTAATGATCTCCCTTAAGTTGACTTGGTGAAGTTAGTGGGAGGATCATGACAAGCTGGATAATCTGACCTACTTGCTTCTATAAATTAAATCTTCTAAAATTATTAGGTCCCTAAAATAAAATAATATATGATAACTGGATCATAGCCTCCCATTAAAGTAGATGATAATGAGTACAATAGTTGGATAATCATTGGAGGCCCAAAGGCCTGGTGCTTATCGATTGATGGAATTATCATTCATTATATGATCTCTTAGATACATCTTTCTAAATGATGGTCAGATGGGCCAACCAAAGTTGGGCCTGATCATTCATTGATTGGATGGGCCAAGTATGGTCATGTTAATGGTTGGACCTAACTGGACCCTTTTCTAAGAAGAACAAAGCCAATTGATCAGATCCTAGGGCAAAATTTAATTATTAAAAATTATTTAGAGAAACAATTGATTATGAACCTATCCTTAGATGTACATGGGTGGACCAACCAAAGTTGGGCTTATGTACAATCTATGTGGATTCTAGTACCCACTAAGAAATTAGGATAATTCCTCGAATTAGAGGTAGAGGCTACCAATTTGAATAAAATAGCGGGAGAAACCTTTTTATTAATATCCAAATCTTTAGATTTAATGAATTAATTACTAACTAGATTTTGATTTTTCTTTGTGCAGACATGGCCACTTCTCTATCGCTCTGTTCATTGTTGGACAATGATATGTTGGTGGGACCCAACTTCGGTAGCTAGTACCAAAAGTTAAAGATTGTCCTAGAGCATGAACGCATCCTACATGTGATAACGGATGATGCACCTAAGGAGCCAGTTGTAAATGCACGTGGAGCTATCAGAGATACTTATCAAAAGTGGTTCAGTGATCGAACCATAATGTGCTACATTATGCTGGCTGCGATGAGCGATGAGTTTAGTCGCAGATTTGAGACAGCTCAGCCAAAGAATATTCTTCAAGTGTTGGAGGATTTCTTTGGCACACCCAATGACGTGGGGAGACACAAGACTAGTTGTGCCATCTTCAATGTCAGGATGCGAGATGGTGCCTCTATCACTGATCATGTATTATACATGATCGAGCTAATAGAGTGATTGAGAAAGCTCGACTTTCCTTTGCATAAATGGCTTGGGAAGGATGCAATACTAAACTTATTGCCAAAGTCCTTTCTCCCATTTCTTACTCATTTTAGAATGACAAAGCCTGAAGTAGACTACCATGGGTTACTGAGGTTACTTCAGAACTTTGAGAAGGATCACCAACTCCACAAGGAGTCGGTGAACTTAGTGGGAGGTTCATCTTCTCGTTCGTGGCCCTTTAGGAAAGGAAAGAAGAATAAGAAGAACAAAGCCAAGAAGGTGCATGTTCATGCTAGAACACCTATGCAGGCTCAGACCCCAAAGACCAAGCCCGATAAGAGTCAAGCCAAAGGCTTCTTTTGCAATAAGTGTGGGCACTAAAAGAGGAACTATCCTCAGTATATTACCTCCCTGGACCCAAACAGGCAGACAAAGAAGCAAGTTGTTGCTTGGCAAGGTATTTATATGATAACTCCTTATAATTTCTCTATTTGTGATATTACTGACTAGGTATTGGATACCGGTAGCCCTTACCATATTTTCAATTCGTTGTAGGGGTTGCAAGTCAGTAGAAGATTCAAGCAGGTCGAGAAATTTTTGAACGTTGGAGATGGAAGACTAGTTCCAGTTCTAGCTTTAGAAATTTTAAAACTTGTGTTTGAATCTCATACTATTGTTCTTAGTGATTGTCATTTCTATTCTAGTTTCTTTTTAGATATCATTTCTATAGGCCTTTTGGCCATGAACAATTATGAAATTTTAATAAAAAAATGAGTTTGTAATGTCATTATGAATAGTGTTACTACTTGCTATGGATAATGGAACAATGGTGTATATATGTTATCACAACCTGTTAATATAGTCTATTCTACTCTCAAGCATCCTATATTAGATAGTGTATCAGATATCTACTAATGGCACTGTAGGCTAGGTCATATAAACAAGAATAGGATAAACAGGTTGACTCAGGAGGGAATCCTCGAAGTTAATGATTGTGAATCACTTTCAACCTATGAGTCCTATCTTCTTGATAAAATGATCAAGTCACCTTTCACTGAAAAAGGTGAGAGAGCTAATGAACTCTTAGGAATAGTACATACTGATGTATGTGGACCAATGAGCATAAGTGCCAGAGGTGGATATGTCTACTTCATCACTTTCACAGATGATCTATCCAGATATGGATATGTCTATCTGATGAAACATAAGTCAGATTCTTTTGAAATGTTCAAATGATTCCAAAGAGAAGTAGAAAAATAAACTAGAAAGAGTATTAAAACTCTTCGATCTGACCGAGGAGGAGAATACCTTTCTAGTGAGTTCTTCATATATCTAGGAGAGAATGAAATTCTCTTCCAATGGACTCCTCCTCGAACACCACAGCATAATGGTGTGTCTGAAAGGAGAAATTAGACTCTGTTAGATATGGTCTGATCCGTAATGGGATTTGCCAGCTTGCCGATATTCTTCTGGGGATATGCACTTAATTCGGCATGTTATCTATTAAATAAGATTCCAAGTAAGTCTGTAGTTAAAATCCCATCTGAGATATGGACAGGATGTAAGTTAGCACTTTCACTTCTTAGGTTTTGGGGGTGTCCGACTTATGTCAAACGGTTAGCTACAGTCAAACTTCGACCTAGGTCTGACAAGTGCACATTCATAGGGCACTCAAAAGAGATCAAAGGATACTATTTCTACCATGTTGATGAACAAAAGGTGTTTGTCAGCCTTAGGACAACCATTTTGAAAAAGAAGTTTCTTGTTGAAGGAACTATTGCCTCTAATGTTGAATTTGATGAAGTTCAGCTGGTAGAAAGTCTAACACAGAATGTTGAACCTAAGTCAGATTTGATCAGATTAGATCCAAAGCCTAGTGAACCTACACCATTAAGACAATCTGATAGAGTATCCCACAATCTGGACAGATACTATGGATTCTTGGTCCAGAATGGTGATCCCATCAAACTCGATGAGAATGATGAGAACCTGATCACTTATATGGATGCGATGCAGAGACCCAACTCTAAGAAATGGCTAGAAGCCATAAGATCCAAAATGGATTCCATGAAGGTCAATGATGTATGGACATTAGTTGACCAACCTAAAGGGGTTAAATCCATTAGATATAAATGGGTCTTCAAAAGAAAAAGGGGCACAGATGGAAAGATGGAGATCTATAAAGTCCGTTTGATTGCCAAGGGGTATCATCAACATTATGGTATTGACTATGATGAGACATTCTTTCCTATGGCAATGCTTAAGTCCATTTGGATCATGCTTGCCATTGCTGTCCATCTGGACTATGAGATCTGGCAGATGGACGTGAAGATAACTTTTCTAAATGGAGAGCTGATCGAAGAGGTGTATATGATATAATCTGAAGGATTCATATCCACAGATGAGTCCAAGGTGTGCAAGATTTAGAGATCCATTTATGGATTGAAGCAGGCATCTCAGAGTTGGAATATGCATTTTGATAAAGTGATCAAAATGTATGACTTCGTTAAGAATGGAGAAGAACCCTACATTTATAAATGGACAAATGGTCCAATAGTGGTATTTCTTATTTTGTACATGCACGATATTTTCTTAATCAAGAATGATATCCCAGCACTACAAGAAATAAAAGTCTGATTATCATCACAGTTCTCCATGAAGGATTTGGGTGAAGCATCCTACATCCTAGGGATGATGATCTATAGCAATAGATCTAAAAGGATGCTTGGTATATCCTAATCCACGTACATAGAAACTGTGCTGAAAAGGTCCAGCATGGAGAATTCTAAAAAGGACTATCTTTCGATAGGCCAAAAAATTTCTCTCTCTAAGAAGGATTGTCGGACAACTTTTGACGAAAGAGAGTGTATAAGTAGAATTCCATATGCTTCGACAATGGGGTCTATTATGTATGCAATGATATGTACGAGATTAGACATGGCATACTCATTAGGATTAGTGAGTAGATATCAGTCTGACCCTGAAAAAAATCACTGGAAGATGGTTAAAACCATCCTTAAGTATTTGAGAAATACTAAGGACCAATGGTTGATTTATGGTGAGTCAGATCAGAAGCTTGTGGGATTTACAGACTCTAATTTTCAATCTGATCATGATGACAGTAAAAATATGTTAGGATATATCTTTACTCTAAATGGTGGAGCCATCTGCTAGAAAAATTCCAAGCAGCATACAGTGGCTGACTCTATTTGCGAAACAGAGTACATGATAGCATCAGATGTAGCAAAGAAAGCTATGTGGCTGAGAAAGTTCATCACCGAGCTTGGAGTAGCACCCTCCATTGATGGTCCAGTCCTACTCTATTGCGATAGCATTAGTGCCATAGCTCAAGCAAAGAAATCAAAGGCACACCAACGAATACAGCACATTCTGCGTCGCTTCAATTTGGTCCATGAGATCGTGGATCATGGTGACGTCGACCTTCAGAAGATTGACAGAAAGGAGAACCTAGCCGACCCCTTCACTAAAGCCCTAGCAATCAAGGAGTTCGACAACCATAAGTCGAAGATGGATATTAGATACCATGTCGAGTGGCTTTAGAACAAGTAGGAGTTATTGAGAATTATGTTCCAAAGTCAATCATCAGTCTGTTGATGGTTGAGATATTGTAATTGATTTATTAATTAATAAAAAATATTTTGGCATCTTTTTCATCATAAGTTTACATCTTCTAATAAACTCCATTATTGTGATGAAGTTCTTAGAACTATTTAGTTTTGATAAAAAGAGGATTTATCGATTAGTCCTTAAATTTATTCACGACCAAATGATAGGCTATTAATTAGGACGACAGCATCTATCGAGCATAGGTCGCTATATGCTATATAGGTTGGTTGTCCTCTTAACCAAGGTGTGTGGAGATACTGGTATGACATACAGATGAGATGTATGGGTACATCATCATTGAACTTGATCAACTCTAGAGCATTCTGCTATCGAGAATGTCTCTGATGGAATATAGGTATAAGTATCTCTTAGACCTGAGATCACCTCAGTGACTTGCAAGCAACTCACTATGCTTTGGTACTGGACTAACTAAATTTCTAATTCAGCAACAAAAGGCTTTTGTGTATAGTCAAGTACTTATGATGTTGAATTATGATCAAGATGGAATTGACCACTCCAAAAGTTGGAGAAGAATGTATCACTGTATTTTAATATAGCAAAACCTTGGTCAGGATAATCTATCAGATAGATTTGGTATTTTGAAATACAATGTGGACAACCTAATCAGAGTTGACAGTTGAACTCTGATGTGTCCTATGAGCATTATGGTCAAGAGGATAAATTATATGAAAACTATATTCTCATGGATTCTAAGGATGGTGTTCTACACCTTCGACCTATCCGGTCGTCCGATATCATTGCTAGATGATCACTTTGATTGGTATAGAAATTTGTTACTATGCTACTGACTTAGATTTGGACCTATGAGGTTATACACATTAGAGCTTACGATCTGATCGGATGGTTGATCAATAATTAAGAATCATTCTAGGGTTAAACAATCAATACGATTGGTGTTTAATCTAGTGCAAGTGTTGCAGAAGGATCAATTAGTAATTAGATTGCTAATTAGCTTAATTTGATTAAGCCAATAGGCTAAGATTAAGTTTTATTAAATATAATTTAATTAGATTTAGTTTGGGCTTGATTGGATCAAGTTCAATTGGTTTATTGGATAAGCCAAGTGCAAGGAAGAACTAGTCCTAGTCTAACTAGGACTCAAAGTAATCCAATTTTTTAATTTGATTAGAAAATAAATTAGAATTAAATCTAATTTAATTAAGTTCTTAAATGGGTTGGTTTAATCTTAATTTTATTTGATTAAAAGATCTTGTTTGACCAAGTCAAAATAGGAGTCCTAGTGTGACTAGGACTCCCTATCTCCTTGCGCCACCTTGGTCCCAATGCCCCCCATACCTATTTTTTAGGTATTTTTTTATTGAAAATCTCTTTCTTCCTAATTTTCACACCCCCTCTCTTCCTTCAAGTCATATTTGGAAGTTAGGTGGAAGACCAAGTCAAAGGAGGAATTGATTTTGCTTAGGATTCTATGAGATAGAATCCTTATTGACCAAAATATCTTCCCTTGAGTGCTGCCCCCTCTTTTAATTAATTCTTCTCTTATTCTATGAAAATAATATTCTTCTTTGTGTGCCCTCCTTTGCTGGTCCATTCCAAAAATTGTGGAGGAGGCGCCCAAGAGTTGGGTGCCCCAACAACTTCCCATGTTCGGATATTCCTAGTCTTGAAATTTAACCTAAGTTGGACTTTTTTTTTCTTATTTATTGGATGAATTTTATTCTAATTTTTTTGTAAAATATAGAGCATTGAGAGAGGTTTGGAGTGTGCAAAAATCAGAGGAAAAGAGTCCTTAGGCATAGGGGTTCCATGGGCACCAAACTAGGTGTTTAGGTGAGAGAAAAGAGAAGAAGAAGAGGGTCTACTTCTAGGGCTGTTTTATTTTCAACCTCTCCTCCTTTCTTTTGAGTTTTTTTTAGAGAGTCTCAGATCAACAAACTCTCATCTTCCTTCTCATATTTTGGAGAGTCCAAATTTTGAAGATGGGAGCATCGAATTGACCGTCAAAGAAGGATCAACACAGTACTAGCATACTGTGCTGATTTTTTGCATTGGACTTCAGATCAGAGATCGTAGGCTCGTGCGGATGACTCCTAGAGGTCGGATGCATATGCGGCTCATGACTTCATCCTCAAGCTTGGATCAGCAAATTAGAATATCTAAACTTGCTCAGATAATAGATCTGATCTATAAACTTCATACTTGCATTTGATGTAGTGTAGATCTAGGTTGATTTGATCAACCTTTTTCTTTCTTATTTGATTTTAATTTTTGATTTGATATCATGCATTAATCATGTAATAGATCTAAGATCTAGATATTTACATGATTATTTAAATAAATTTTAGATTTATTTAAGTCTTCCGCTGCAAGATCTTGAAAAGTTTCAAGATCTACCTGTGAAATCCTAGATCTAGTTTCTTCACAACACAGATCGATGGTTTTGTCAAATGAAGATTCACTCAAAGTGCTAGCTTCTTGTGGATCCCTCTTAATGGTTAATCAAATACATGTTATTCGGATCTTTTGAAAAAGAATCCTAGGAGAAGATAAATCTTCTCCTTCAAGACGTCAACGGTTGATGTCCTGAAAACATCTATTATGCTAGGTTCAGAGGAGACCTTCTCCTCTGGATTTTTTTTCTAATTTTCTAGATATCACACCCTCAAATTTTTCTAATAAAAATCTCATAAATAAAATTGAGAAGAAGGGCTCTCAAGGAAACCCTAAGACAAAATCTTCTTCTCTTCTTCTTCCTGCATCAGGACATGATCAGATCATGTCCAAAAATGATCACCATGCCCCAACACCTTGGAGCACATATCCCATACCCTCTTCTTCTTCTCTCTCTCTCTCTCTCTCTCTGATCTTTATCATATAAAAATCACATAAAATAATAAAGAAGAAGATACTCAAAAGAAAATAAAGAGAAGATAATCTTCTCTTACCTTTGTGCCTTCATGACATCAATGATTGATGTCCAAATGAAGACCTTTTCTCTAAGGATCTTGGCACCATCTTTCCTCAAGCCCTTCCTCTATCTATCTTAGATTTTTATCATATAAAAATCATAAATAAGATAGGAAGAGAGAAACATAAAAGAAAAATATAGGAGAAGATAATCTTCTCTTACCTTGTCTCTTCAAGACATCAACTTTTAATGTCTTAATTGAGGGCTTTTCTCCAAGAATCGTGGAACCACAAATCCTCCATGCCTTCTCCTCCTTCTCTTATGTTTTTTTATAATTTTTCTAGGATTTTTCACATCCCAAAACCATCTCATAAGAGGCATCCACCTTTTATTGCAAGACTAGGACAAAACCTAGTCAAAGGAGGACTTCTATGGGGTGTCCAACTCTTGGACGCCCCTTCCACTTATTTTGTTGTGTAACCACTGATTCTCACACACAAAATCAAGAGAAGAAGGGACAAATAAGATAGAGAGGCATGGGTGGAGTTGGCACACAAGGGAGGGAAAAGTTTGGACCAAAGAAGACTCTTCCAAGTAGAAAACAATTTCCAACTTCCTTCTAATTTTGATCAAGTCAAAAGAAATTCCTAAATATTCTAAATAGTGGACATGGAAGGCCTTCTTGGGTGTAGGAATATATAGAAAAAATCTAGAATTAAATATTTGGTAAGGGCTTTAATAGGTGTAAGAGAAAGAGAGAGAGTCCCAGTCCAGCTGGGACTTCTCTTGTTTGACTAGGACAAAATAGGTTTAAACCAACTTTAAATCTCATTTATATTAGATTAAATATAACCCAATTAAGGATGATCCTAGTCCAACTAGAAGCCTAATTAAATCATATTAAATCAAGATTTAAATCTGATTTAAATTCTAAGTCAATTAGGTGCACCCATGTCTTAGTCAAACAAGAAATTATTCTTTCTTGCAATTGGCTTATCCAATAAGTCAACTAGACTTAATCTAATTAAATCCAAACTAATTTTAATTGAATTTAATTTAATTAGACTTGATCTCAATCTGATTGCTCAATCAAATTGAGCCAATTAGCAATCTAATTGCTAATTGATCCTCCTACAACACTTGCATTAGGTCAAACACCAATCGTATTGATGGATTGACCATAAAATGATTCTCAATCATCGATTAACCATCTGATCAGATTACAAGCTCTAATGTGTATGACCCTATAGGTTCGAACCTAAGTTGGTAGTATAGAAATCAATTTCTGTACCAATCAAAGTTACTATCTAGCAATGGTTTCCGACGTTCGGATAGATCGAATATATGCAAAGCAACATTCTTAAAACCCTGGCTCATGGTTACCATATAATTCATCCCTATGACCAATAAAGCTCAAGATGACTTCAAGTATGCTATCAAACACTCATACAAGTGATCTCTATTATATCTTAAAATTTTGCAAATCTCGTGACACCTTACGAGGATTACCCAAGCCTAGGTTTTGCTAAATTAAAACACAGCGAGACATTCTCTTCCTGAAGTTAATCAAAAGTGGTCAATCCCATCTTGACTCACACACCGACTCTACAAGTATTTGACTGTACCTAAAAATCTTTCATCATCTATATTAGAAATACAGATAGTCCAGCATCAAAGTACCGTGAATTACTCGCAAGCCACCGTGGCAATCTCAGATCGGAGGGACACTTATATCCATTAGTCTTAGCTAGCTGCTCTTAATAGTAGAGTGCTACATTTGTCATGTTTAGTACAGATGTACTCCTACATCTCACCTGGATGCCATATCAGTGTCTCCACACCACTTGGTTACGAGGACAATCAATGCATATGGCATACAACGACCTACACTCGATAAGTTATCATCCTTGTTAATAACTTATCATTTGATCACGAACAATTTAAGAACCACCCGATAAATCCTCCATTATCAATTGATTATGGTTCTAAGGACATCATCATAGTTTAGGAGTTCATTTAAGAAAGAACTTTTATGATGAAATAGCCAAATTACTATTATTATTAGATAATTCATATACTAATTTCAATCATCTACTACTCAGATGATTGGCTTTAAGATACATTTTTCAACATTGATAGCTCTCAAAAGCTCGGCCACCTTTAAGGTTGGCCGAGAGTAGGTGTAAACATTCAGATCGGAAGCGAGGGAACAGTAGGCTCTTTGATGAGGACTATGGCCTAACTTTTACTTCTGGAAGTTCGACTACCTCTTCTGGGAAAATTCAGACCTACATTGATGGCGAAGTCCTCTTACTAACTCGAGTGCATTTGACTGAGGTTCTTTTTCTGATTCAAATTTGCTCAGTCGAGGTCCATTAGAGGCAGTTGATAGCATCTGCCATCTATAGTGAAGGAATTCGATTGGATAGGAGTTCGAAAACTATTGAGGTCGATTGTTAGGTGGAGGTCGGGTGGTGCAGAAGACCCGCTCAGGGCGACTACTATTTAATCCAAACTGAAGGTTGAAATAAAGAAATTTGACCACCCTTAAGGTCATCCACTGACTAAATTTGGGTGGTACTATTCATGCTCATCTGATGAAACTTCACTACCTAACCATGGCTGGGTCTGCAATTATAAAGTTGCCTTGAAGTTCAAGACCTATCACCACAATTCCAAGCTGTGCCTCATCAAGGTCGGACATCGAACAGGACTTCGACAAAAGCTATTTTACCCCCAACACTTATTCCCTTACTCCTGAGTCTGAAGTTTGGATGAAGGAAGTACAAAACTCACGATTGTCGAAGTTTCCTTCTAGCTTCCCACACACAGAAGATGAAACAATTTTGGCTCTTTCCCAATCGATGTCGAAGTTTCTTGAACCTCCAATAATTTGAAAGGACCAGAGTTCAAAATTCTCCTAGTTCAAGGCTTGAGGTATGACTCCATTAACTCCACATCAGTTCGTCAGTCATTGCCATGATGAGTGGGACATGTGGCAAGCGGGGATGCCGTGGAAAGTATCTACAATCATAACCTCCTCTGATATTTTAATGCTCCTCCACCCAACTTCCTATTCTCACCTGAGTCCTTCTCCTTCCTCTACTCTTAATCTCCTCCGGGCCTTTCGTTGGCTTCCCATCATGCTTCCTCCATTCGTCGGCATCTCTCCTCCCTAACTTACTCCCTTCTGGATGTTCCATCGAGATATTCGATCAACCTAGGTTAGTTTCTTGACCTTCCCTTCCTATTTCTTTGCTTTTCTTTTGCTTTGTAGCCTTTTGATCTACCCTGAAAAATTTGGCACCCTTCTTGGATTTTTAAAAATGCCAACAGCCTTTTTCTTTTGATTTTTTTAGGATTTTTTGAGTTTAGTTTGATATGAAGTCTTGTGCGGGGTCTTGGTCTTCTAGTTCTACGAGTTCGGCCCATCCAAACTTATCAAACCCTAACCATAGGGAAATCGCTGAACCTGAAGAAGTACCTCGTCCATCTTTATTCCCAGGACTATCCCTTATTCACTACATCATGAAGACTTTTCTTTACTTAGAATCTAATATGGGGTTCCTTCAGAATATGAACAAGAGCTTTCTAAATCGAGTAACTGAGCTTGCTCTCCTCCCCCAGATCGCTTCTACTTGTATGTTGAAGCTCTTTGTGCTGGACTTTGGCTTCCGATTCATCCCTTCGTCATCATGCTCTTTAGGTTCTTCAACATCTCCTTTGCCTTCCTAGTTTCGAACTCTTTCAAGTTCATCATAGGGTTCCTCTCTCTCTGTATCACGGTCGAGGTCCAGCTAACCATTGCATTATTCCATAACTATTTTACCTTCAAGTGCCATCTCACTCTTAAGAGTTGGTGGTACGAGCCTCCTAGTTCTACAAGAAGGGGTTACTTAAGGGTGCTTCTTCCATTCATAACTGAAAGAAGAAATTCTTTTTTGTCTCATATCATTCGATAGAATTTAGGCTTCCTCCTTGGGGATAGTTAAGAGACTCCATCCACCAAGATCTTGGGCTAGAGAGAAACGACCTCAACTTGACGAATAAGTTAAGGAAACTTTGAAGATCAAACTTTATTCAACCTCGGTTTGAGTCCTCTAAATCTCGTAGGTATACTGCTACATTTCATTAACTAAAATTTGTTCTTTCTTCTAACTGGTTCTTAAATCGCTGTAGAGATGACTCTGGAAGAGTTGAACCAATTGACAAAAAGGTTTAAGACCCTTAAGAGGAAGGCTAGCTCTTCTGAAGAATCATCGAAGCAGGCCAGGGCAGAAGGTCAAAGCTCGATCACACCAACTCAAGTTGCGCCCATCCCAGAAATTACTACGCTCGCACCAAATCTGCCTCTGCCCATTGAAGCAGACACCTTGGTGAAGGGAAAACCCTATTTCTCGGATCATGTTCATTCAGATCTAATTCGATCAAGAGGAATATTTTAAAAATTTTTTCTCTTAGATCCAAATCAAATCTGAGACTCTTCAGATCTAATCTTATTGATCTAATAAAATTAAATTAAATTAAATTAAATCTAATTTAATCATATCTTTATTATGGATAATCCTATTATCCTATGATGATTCCGATGTTTGTCTAAGGTTCTAGATGTAGCCATGCAAGCGCCTGGCCTCTATCGGTATCCACTCGGACAGGATCTAGAGATCTTCTTTTTCTCAATCTATGCTCCAAAAATTAGATCTAGATCTAATCTTGAAGGTCTTCAAAATGACTTTTGAAGATCAATCATTATCCCTTGTAGTAGTGCTACCTTCTTCCTTTCTTGTCGCCTTTCTCTTGCTCGGATCGCACCAAACTCGAGCCCAAAAACTCTTGGACGTGGATAGGAGAGAGAAGACTTGAAGGTGAAATGGAGAGGGAGGGAGAAAAGCCTTGTTGCATGGGCAAAGGGCAGAAACTCTAAATTCTAGGCGCAAATAGGGTTTATATAGACCTTGCTGTGCCATGCAGTGCCACATCATTCCAACCAATCATGGCTCTTTATGCAATCAGATCTAAATTTGATTGATGGGATAACATCATCTGATCCAATCAGATTAGAGTCCCACATAAATCTCCTTAGGTGGTGCCAAGATTGGTCAAGCAAGACTCCTTGGCACCACCCAATTTGAAACCATGAAGCAACCTAGAGTCCCATCTGTATGGGACTCCATGCTCCAAGCATGATCCTCATGAGGGCATGCCTCCCTAGGTGTGCGCCCCCTCCCTTTCTATCTTTTAGCCAAAGGACAAAGCCCCATGTTCTCTCCTATGGGTGCATGACACATGGACAGATATCTAAGTGTTAAAGATTAATATTTGACCAAAGTCCAAAGACAAGATTTAGCAGATGACGAAAAATGGTAGGGGTTGTCTCAAATTTATCTCATAAATTAAGATAATCCTTTTTTAATCTGGACAAGCTCCAGACCAAGTAAACATTCTTAAGTGAGCTCAAACATATTTGGCTCAGTCAAGACGAGCTTTAATGATTGTTGAAGGAGAACATTAGGCTCAATCGTGTGCTAGCACGATTTCCTTGAACCTAATTGAATCTTATTCAAATCAATTGAACTAGATTAGTCCAATTGATGATATCCAAATCCAAACCCTTATTTGTGTGATCCAGTTATATTTAGTTTCATATGGTAATGGAATATGTCATGATCTCTATCATTGACATCATCGAAACACCTTTCGATGGATCAAAACTTTTCTAATTCAGACAACTAATATGATCGATCATCCAAATCATTCTAATTGCTTCCAAAATCCACCAGTGATACCTAGCATCATATGGTGGCAATCCATCAGAACTAAAAACGAACCTCTTGGTGCAGTTACCTATGTGATTATATTCCTCTATCTTGAGCTTCGATCAGATTAGGGTTAAGGTGATCTTATCAAACCCTAATTTCTATCATATAATCATTCGATTCAAGTCTAATGTGAAAACCCTAATAGAAACTCTTTATATTATTTCACTCTGCCATGGTCATGGGCTTATGAACATGATTCTCATGATCATCATAAGGCTGCTCCTCATCTATTGAGGTAAATAGATCCCCTTTTGGTGCAATCTAATTCCTACAATGAACATGCTATAGCCAACATACACCTCAGAATTCCGAATGGCTAGGAGACTGAGTTATCGTGTAGTCAAACTATAACACCCTCAGAGTGAACTGTCGATGCACCTCAGATCAAAGAACCAGACACATCACTGCAGCTTCGAGCCAGTCATCGATGAGAGGGTAGACTTTCTCATGACTGCTCGAGGTGGTCATACTCAGTGCCCTCATTCTCTAATGAGTACCTATACTCTCGCTCTGATATTTCTACACCATAGACTCAAGACTCATCGATCCTAAAGAAGCGATCATACACCAACCTTCCAAATCAATCACCATCCTCATGATGATCCTATGATCAAGAGCATTTTATAACTTAATAATGAAAATTCATGTCTTAAATTTTCAACTCTTAAAAATACGAACCATCATTACCATTAACTCAAGGGATGTATTACAGACACTTTCAAATACACATTCTGATAGAAAATAATCCATTTTATTATTTATAGTTAAAATTATAATTTTGCTCTTAGATGTGTATTACAAGTGTCAACTAATTCTGGCTTCTAGGGCACAAATATCTAACAAACTTCCACTTGACCTAAAGTCAATTGGCTATAAATCTAAGTCCCATCTTTTCAAGGTGGATTTCAATCTTCTGCTGGTCCAACGGCTTTATGAGTGGGTCTACGTCATTGTATGCGGAGTTGACTCTCTTAACCTTGACATAACCTTTCTTGTGGTAATTGCGGATGAGGTGGTATCGCTGCTCGATATGCTTGGATTTCTAGTGAGACTTCGACTCTTTAACAAGGGCTATGGTGCCATTATTATCGCAGTACAGAGGAATGGCATCTGATGGCATCACTTCGATCTTTATGACGAATTTCTTATACTAGAATGACTCCTTTGTAGCTTCTGATGTAGTGATGTATTCTGCTTCCATGGTAGAATCTACTATCACTGTCTACTTGAAACTTTTCCAACTGATAGCACCACCATTACACACAAATAGACTCGTAGATGTCAACTTTCAATAATCTATATCGGACATAAAATTCGAATCTGTATACCCTTAGACTTGGAGTTCTTCATTATCAAAAGCCAACAACATATCCTTAGTTCTTCTCAAGTACTTAAGGATACATTTCACCGAAGTCCAGTGTTCTTCACTTAGATTCGACTGATATCTACTCATGACACTCACAGCATGGGCTATATCAGGTCGTGTACGTAACATGGCATACATGAGGCTCCCTATTGTTGAAGCATAAGGAATCTTGCTTATGCATTCAATCTCCTCTGGTGTGTTGGGACATATTTTCTTGGAGAGATGAATGCCATGTCTGAAGGGTACCAATCCCCTCTTGGAGTTTTTCATGCTAAACCTCTTTAACACTTCCTTTATGTACATCTGTGAAAGACCTAGCATCCTATTCGGTCTATCACTATAGACTTTGATTCCTAGAATGAAGGATGCTTCTCCTAGGTCTTTCATGGAGAATTCTTTAGATAACCACATTTTAACTATGGTCAATAAGGAAATATCATTTTCAATAAGGAGGATATCATCCACGTACAGTATGAGGAAGACAATAGCACTCCCACTGATCTTTTTGAAAACACGTGGTTCCTTCTCATTTTTGATGAAATCAAATAATTTGATCATATCATTAAAATGAGTATTCCAGCTCCGAAATGCTTGCTTAAGTCCATATATGGATCTTTGCAGCTTGCATACTTTGTGATCAGCATCACTGGATGTGAAATCTAGAGACTATTCTATATAGATATCTTCCTCAAGGTATCCATTTAGGAATGCCATTTTTACGTCTATTTGCCATATTTCATAATCGAAATAAGCTGCAACAATAAGCAATGTGCGAATGGATTTTAGCATAGCTACTGGCTAAAAGGTATCCTAATAGTCGTGCCTTCGCACTGACTATAACATTTTGCCACTAATCTAGCTTTGAATGTCTCCACATTCTCATCTGCACCAATCTTTCTCTTGTATATCCATTTACACCCAATAGGTACTATACCTTCTGGTAGATCTACCAAGGTCCACACTTTGTTCGAGTGCATCGAGTCAATTTCTAACTTCATTGCCTCTAACCACCTTTTGGAGTCGATATCTGATATCAACATTTCCTCTACTTTCTCTGAAATAGTACCTAAGTACCTCTTAGGAGGACAAAAAATCCTTTTTGATCTATGAGGTGGAGGAGGTAGTGATTGTATTGGCTCAACCTAATTTGGTTCCATGGGGTCCTTAGCTCGTTGCTCTTAAGAGACTTTCTCCTCTAGCTTGATCTACTTTCCAATGCCGTGATCTTAAATAAACTATTTTTCAAAACAAATGGCATGCTGACTCACAATCACATTATGATTTTCTAGAATGTAGAAATAATATCCTAATGATTCTTTAGGATATCCTATAAATCAAGCTCTAAAGGACTTATAGTCTTACTTGTCCGCATGTTGTCTTTTGACATGAGCCAGACAATCCCAAATTCTGAGATGACTCGGACTTCGTTTATTACCATGCCATATCTCATACGGTGTGGTAGGAATGATTTTAGAGGAAATCCTATTTAGTAAATACAAAGCAGTTAACAAACTATGTCTCCAAAGATAATCAGAAAGGTCTGTGAAGCTCATCATGCATCGGACCATATCTAATAGGGTTCGATTTCTCCATTCTTAAACCCCATTGAGTTGAGGTATTCTAGATGGAGTCCATTGAGAGACTATGCCATTTTGCTTGAGATAGTCCAAGAATTCTCAACTAATGTATTTACCTCCTTGATCTGATCGAAGAATTTTAATGAATTTTTCTTTTTATTTTTTGACTTCATGTCTGAATTCCTTGAATTTTTTAAAGATTTCAGATTTGTGTCTCATAAGATACACGTATCCATACTAAAATAAAGCATCGATAAAGGTTATGAAGTAATCAAAGTTGCCACTGGCCGACACATCAAATGGGCTGCACACATCAGTATGTACTAGGGCAAGTAGATCCGCGGCCCTTTCCCCATGTCCTACAAAAGGGAGCTTAGTCATTTTGCCATGAAGACATGATTCATAAATTGGATATGGCTCGAAAGTCAATGGACTCAATAGCCTGATTTTCTTCAATTTATTAATCCTATCTTCTACTATATGACCTAGCCTTAGGTGCCATAGATACCTATCATTTGGACTATCCCTGGATTATTTTATGGCATTCACATTTTGCTCGATATTAAAGATGGATACATCAATATGTAACTGGTAGAGGTCGTCAATGAGGAAACCATTTATAATTTTATTTCTTTCATAAAGAATATTATAATGGTCCTTAAGAAAATTAATTACATAGCCTTCTTGTGCTAAACATGAAATAGAAATCAAATTTCTGCTTACAGTAGGCACATAATAACAATCCCTAAGTACTAAATCTAAGTCAGACGGTAGTCAAAGATGGTAGGTTTCCATGGCCACAGCAGCAATCCTTGCTCCATTTCTGACATGTAGGATCATCTCACCATCCCTCAGCCTCCTATTATTCTCAAGATCCTGCATGGAAGTGCACAAATGAGCACTACAACCAGAGTCAAGCACCCAACTGGATGCAGAAGAAATCATAAGGTTAGATTCAATAACGAGCATACCTCCAAAAGGACCTATCTCCTTCTTATTCTTCAGGGTGGTCAGGTATGTAGGGCAATTTCGCTTCCAGTGGCCATCAATATTACAATGAAAATACTTTTCTTTATCAGCGGCCTTCTTCTTTAGCTCTACCTTTCTTTTCTTTCCACCTTCCATATTCTGTCTTTTCACAGACTTCTTTTCAAAAGACTTTCTCTTGAAAGAAGTCTATTTCATAGCAAGTACTGAGCCTTTAGAATCTATCATAGAAAGCTCAGTAGTAACCAGCATATTCATAAGTTCGGTCAGAGTATTCTGAAGTTTATGCATATGGTAGTTCATGATGAACTGCCCATATGCATCAGCCGAGGATTGCAGAATTATATCATTCTGTAGATCCTAGTCTAACTTCACTTCGAGCTTCTCAATCTCTTCCAAGTCCTTGATCATCATCAGACAATGATCTTGGACTGACTGCCCATCACGCATTTTAGCCTTAAACAGTCATTTAGTGATCTGATATTTGGCTGCGTGACTTTGTTCACCCAACAACTCTTACAAGTGAGCCAACATTTGGTGGGCAATCTTGATATCTTCATGTTGGTGCTGAAGCTCATCAGACATCGAGCCCAACATGTAGTATTTGATCTTGTTATCCTCATCCATTCAATTGTTAAGATATGCTCTCTGTTCAGTAGATAGACGGGCTGGTAAGGTGGGAGGATCCTGGTCCAATACATGAGTTAACTTCTCAAAATCCAAAATGATTTTGAAGTTCTAGAGCCAATCCTTATAATTGGGTTCGGTCAGTCTATGGGTGTCCAGGATAAGAGCTAGTGGGTTGGATGCAGATATTTTTCTTTTTTCTATAGAGAGTCAAAGTTTCTAGTTAGATTTTATAATTAAAACTTAATTAATTTATTTAGAAATTTGATTTTTAAAAAAAATAGCACCCACTATTTTTTTTGGATCCCTACACTCCCTTTGTAGAGATGCAAAAATATCCATGATTAATGATTTATAGTGGGTGGTGCAGTCCCACCAACTGACTCATCACCTCACCAAACAGTTATTGGTGATGGATTAGCCAATGAGTGAACAACTCCTGTCCAATGATTCACTAATCATGGTGCACCCAAGCTTGGTCTTTAATTTATGAATTTCACCATGCCTGGAATATTGATCCACTCCTTAGTTAACTCAGACCCATTATTTGTATAGATTGGATTCCTAATTGGATCGCTCACTGTATCCAAAATATTGAGCCTAATCCATCCTCTAGCCCGTAGCATCCAATGCCTAATAGACATGGTTGCATCTTCCTGATGCAACGAACCACTGTGATCAGTCCATAACAATAAACCCCGAATAGGGTCCGCATATCTATTGAAGGAAAAATCAGATTTTCCAGATCAGGTTCGTTCAAATCTAATTGAATGGAGAGGCATATTTCAAAGATTTCCTCTTAGATCCAAATTAGATTTGACACTTTTCAGATCTGATTTTATGATCTAATAAATAAAAAAATTAAATTAAATTAAATTAATTTTATCTTGATTTGGGTAATTCGATTACCCTTTGATGATCCTGCTGATTGCCTGAGGTTCTAGATTGAGCCACGCAAGTGCTTGGCCTTTACTGATATCCACTCAGGTTGGATCTGGAGATCTTCTCCTTCTTTATCATGTCTCCAAAAATTAGATCTATATCTGATTTAGAGGATCTTCAAAACTTCTTCTAAAGATTAGCAGTCGTCTCTGCAGTAGTGCTACCTTCTTCTTTTCTCATCAGTCTTTTCTTGCCTGGATCGCAGCAAACTAAAAGACCCAAATTCCTTGGGCGTAGAGAGGAGAGAGATGGTCAAAATATGGTGTGGAGGAGGGAGAGAGGCAGCCTTGGGGTGTGGGCTAAGAGGAACTCACAAAAAGTTGGGCGTAGATAGGGTTTATTTATAAACCCTACTGCGCCATGCAGTGCTGCATCATCTCGGCCAATCATGTTGCTTTGTACAATCAGATCTAAATCTGATTGATGGGATGACATCACTGATCCAATCAGATGAGTGCCCCATAGATTCATTCTTAGATGGTGCCTTAGACTGGTCAAAGTCTATAGGTAAGGGTCACCTAGTTTGAATCCAAGAAGCAACCTGGAGTCCCATCCGTATGGGACTCCAGTGTTTGTCTACATGGGGCGCACGCCATCCTAGGCGTGCACCCTCCATCTACCTGCCAAATGGTAGGTGGACTTGATCAAAATGTCTATCCTATGGGTGCATGACACATGGGCAGATGTCCAATGGTCAAAGGTCAACGTTTGACCAAAATCAAAGGACAAGAATTAGCAGATGATGGAAAATGGCAGGTATTGTCTCAAATTTATCTCATAAATTAATATAACCCTTTTCTGATCTGGATAAGCTCTAGTCAGACTAGGTAAAGGTACCTGAGTGAGCACAAATATATTTGGCTCAATCGAGACAACTTTTAATGATAGAAAAAGAAGAATGTTAGGCTTAATCGTGTGCTAGCATGATTTCCTTGAATCTAATTGAATCTAATTCAAATCAATTGAACTGGGTTAGTCCAATTGATGATATCCAGATCCAAACCCTTGTTTGTGTGACCCAGTTAGGTTCAGTTCTATATGGTGATGGGATATGTCATGATCTCCATCATCGACATCATCAAAACTCCTTTCGATGGATCAGAACTCTTCTGATTCAGACAACTGGAATGATCGATCATCTAAATCATTCTAATTGCTCCCAAAATCCACCAGTGACACCTAGCAGTATATGGTGGCAACCCATCAAAACTAAAAATGAACCTCTCAGTGTAGCTACTTGTGTGATTAAGTTCTTCTATCTTGAGCTCCGATCAAGATTAGGGTTAAGGTGAACTCGTCAAACCCTAATTTCTATCATATGATTTAATCATTTGATTCAAGTCCGATGTGAAAACCTTAATAGAAACTCTTTCTATTATTTCACTCTTTGCCATGGCCATGGGCTTATGGACTTGATTCTCATGATCATCATAGGGCTGCTCCTCATCCACCGAGGTAGATAGATTCCATCTTTGTGCAATCCAATTCCTATAATGAACATGCTATAGCCAACATACACCTCAGGATTTTGAATGGCTAGGAGACCGAGTCATGGTGTAGTCAGACTATAACATCCTCAAGGTGAACTATCGATGCACCTCAGGTCAAAGAACCAGACACACCACTACAGCTTCGAGTCAGTCATCGATGAGAAGGTAGACTTCCTTATGACTACTCGAGGTGGTCACGCTCGATGCCTTAGTTCTCTAACGAGTATCTGTACTCTCACTCCGATGTCTCTATACCGTAGACTCAAGACTCATCTACTATAAAGAAGAGATTGTGCACTAACCTTCTAGATCAATCACCATCCTTATGATGATCCTAGGGTCAGGAGCCTTTTATGAGTTGATAAATGAAAATTCATGTCTTAAATTTTCAACTCTTGAAAATATGAATTATCATTACCATTAATTCAAGGGATGTATCACAGACACTAAATATACATTTATGATAGAAAATAATCCATTTTATTATTTATAGTTAAAATTATAATTTTGCCCTTAGAAGTGTATTACAAGTGTCAGTCAATTCTGAGTTCTAGGGCACATATATCTAACAAACTTCCACTTGAACTAAAGTCAGTTGGCTACAAGTCTAAGTCCCATCTTCTCAAGGTGGGATTTGATCTTCTACTGGTCCAACGGCTTTGTAAGCGGATCCGCCAAATTGTCTATGGAGTCAACTCTCTTGACCTCGACATAATCCTTCTTGAGGTAATCGCGGATGAGGTGGTATCGCTGCTCGATGTGCTTCGATTTTTGGTGAGACCTCGACTCCTTAGCAAGAGCTATGGCACCATTGTTGTCTCAGTACAGAGGAATGGCATCTGATGGCATCACTCCGATCTCTGCAGCAAACTTTTTGTATCAGAATGCCTCCTTTGTAGCTTCTGATGCAGCGATGTATTCTGCTTCCATGGTGGAATCTACTATCACTATCTATTTGGAACTTTTCCAACTGACAGCTCCACCATTGCACACAAATAGACTTTCAGATGTCGACTTTCGATCATCTACATCAGACATAAAATCCGAGTCTGTATACCCCTGAACTTGGAGTTCTCCATTACCAAAAATCAATAACATATCCTTAGTTCTTCTCAAGTACTTAAGGATACATTTTACAGGAGTCTAGTGTTCTTCACCTGGATTTCGACTGATATCTGCTTGTGACACTCACAGCATGGGCTATATCAGGTCGTGTACATAACATGGCATACATGAGGCTCCCTATTGCTAGAAGCATAAGGGATCTTGCTCATGCATTCTATTTCCTCAGGTGTGCTAGGGCACATCTTCTTGGAAAGATGAATGCCATGTCTGAAGGGTACTAAATCCCCTCTTAGAGTTTTTCATACTAAACCTCTTTAGTACTTCCTCTATGTACAATCTTCTATGAAAGTCCTAGCATCCTATTCGGTCTATCTCTATAGACCTTAATTCCTAGAATAAAGGATGCTTCTCCTAGGTCTTTCATGGAGAATTCTTTAGATAACCATATTTTAATTATGGTCAACATGGGAATATCATTCTCAATAAGGAGGATGTCATCCACGTACAATACGAGGAAGACAACAGCGCTCCCACTGACCTTTTTGAAGACACATGGCTCCTTCATTTTTGATGAAACCAAATAATTTGATCACATCATTAAAATGAGTATTCCAGCTTCGAGATGCTTGCTTAAGTCCATATATGGATCTTTGCAGCTTGCATACCTTGTGATCATCATCACTGGATGTGAAACCTAGCGGCTGTTCCATATGGATATCTTCCTCAAGATATCCATTTAAGAATATCGTTTTCACATCCATTTGCCATATTTCATAATCAAAATAGGCTGCAACAGCAAGCAATGTGCGGATGGATTTTAGCATAGCTACTAGCGAAAAGGTATCCTGATAGTCAATGCCTTCACGCATTGACTATAACCTTTTGCCACTAATCTAGCCTTGAATGTCTCCACATTCCCATCTGCACCAATCTTTCTCTTGATAGATCCATTTACATCCAATAGGTACTATACCTTCTGGTGGATCTACCAAGGTCCAGACTTGGTTTGAGTGCATCGAGTCAATTTCTGACTTCATTGCCTCTAACCATTTTCTCGGAGTCGATATCTGATATCGCCTCATTATAGGTTTTGGGATCATCACCATGAATCCCATTACCTATGAGGAACATTTTCTCTACATCCTCTGAAATAAGTACCTAAGTACCTCTCAGGAGGATGGAAAAATTCTTTTCGATCTACGAGGTGGAGGAGGTAGTGTTCATATGGATTGGCTCAACCTGATTTGGTTCCATTTGGTCCTTAGCTCATTGCTCTTGTGAGACTTTCTCATCGAGCTTGATCTGCTTTCCAATGCCGCTCATCTTGAATAAACTATTTTTCAAGAAAGATGGCATGTCGACTCACAATCACATTGTGATCTTCTGGAATGTAGAAATAATATCCTAATGACTCTTTAGGATATCCTATGAATCGAGCTCTAAAGGACCTAAAGTCTAACTTGTCCGCTTGTTGTCTTTTGACATGAGCCGGACAATCCCAAATTCTGAGATGACTCAGACTTGGATTTCTTACCATGCCATATCTCATACGGTGTGGTAGGAACGATTTTAGAAGGAACCCTATTCAGTAGTAATATTGCAGTTAACAATGAGTATCCCCAAAGAAAATCAGGGAGGTCTGTGAAGCTCATCATGGATCGGACCATATCTAATAGGATCCTGATTTCCTCCATTCTGAAACTCCGTTGAGTTGAGGTGTTCCTGGTGGAGTCCATTGAGAGACTATGCCATTTTCTTGAGATAGTCTAGGAATTTCCGGACTAAGGTATTCACCTCCTCGATCTGATCGAAGAACCTTAATGGGTTTTTCTAGTTTGTTTTTCTACTTCATGTCTGAATTCTTTGAACTTTTCAAAAGCTTCAGACTTATGTCTCATAAGATACACATACCCATACCTAGATAAATCATCGGTAAAGGTTATGAAGTAGACAAAAGTTGCCTCTAGCCGGCACATCAAATGGGCCGCACACATCAGTATGTACTAGGGCAAGGAAGATCTCGTGGCCCTTTTCCCCATGTCCTACAAAAGGGAGCTTAGTCATTTTGCCATGAAGACAGGATTCACAAATTGGATATGACTCGAAAGTCAATGGACTCAATAGCCCGATTTTTCTCCTAATTTGTTAATCCTATCTTCTGCTATATGACCTAATCTTCAGGTGCCATAGATATCTATCATTTGGACTATCCCTAGGATCGTTTTGATTTTATGGCATTCACATTTTGCTCGAAAGTTAAAAATAGATACATCAACATGTAACTGATAAAGACCGTTAATAAGGAAAACCATTTGCAATTTTATTTCTTTCATAAAGAATGTTACAATGGTCCTTAAGAAAACTAATTACATAGCCTTCTAATGCTAAGGCATGAAACAGAAATCAAATTCCTGCTTGCTGCAGGCACATAATAACAGTCTTTTAATACTAAGTCTAAAACCAGATGGTAGTCGAAGAGGGTATGTTCCCACGGCCACTGCAGCAACTCTTGCTCCATTTTCGACATGCGTAGGATCATCTCACCATCCCTCAGCCTCCTGCTATCCTCAAGACCCTGCATAGAAGTGCACAAGTGAGCACTAGAACCAGAGTCAAGCACCCAACTGGATGCAGAAGAAACCGTAAGGTTAGACTCAATAACGAGCATACCTCCAGAAGGACCTTACCTTCCTTCTTTAGGGTGGCCAGGTAAGTAGGGCAGTTCCGCTTCCAGTGGCCGTCATTGTTGCAATGGAAACACTTTTCTTTGTCAGCGGCCTTCTTCTTTAGCTTCTTCCTTTTCTTCTTTCCTCCTTCCATCTTCTACTTTTTCGCAGACTTCTTCTTCTTTCCAAAAGACTTTCTCTTGGAAGAAGTCCATTCCATAGCAAGAACTGAGCCTTTAGAACCTTTCATAGAAAGCTCAGCGGTAACCAGCATGTTCATTAAGTTCGGCCAAGGAATTTTGAAGTTTATGCATATGGTAGTTCATGATGAACTGCCCATATGCATCAGTCAAGGATTGCAGAATTATATCATTCTATAGATCCAAGTCCAACCTCACTCCGAGCTTCTCAAGCTCTTCCAAGTCCTTGATCATCATCAGACAATGATCTTGGACTGACTGCCCATCATGCATCTTAGCCTTGAATAGTTGTTTAGTGACTTGATACTTGGCTGCGCGACTCTGTTCACCAAACATCTCCTGTAGGTGAGCCAACATTTGGCGAGCAGTCCTGATATCTTCATGTTGGTGCTGAAGCTCTATCAGACATCGAGCCCAACATGTAGTATCTGGCCTTATTATCTTCGTCTGTCCACTTATCTAGAGACACTCTCTGTTCAGCGGATGGACGAGCTGGTAAGGTGGGAGAGTCCTGGTCCAGTACATGAGTTAACTTCTTGAAACCCAAAATGATTTTGAAGTTTTTGAGCCAATCCTTATAATTTGGTCCGGTCAGTCTATGGGTGTCCAGGATTCGTGCTAGTGGATTGGATGCAGACATTTTTCTATAGAGAGTCAAAGTTTCTAGTTAGATATTGTAATTAGGACTTAACCAATTTATTTAGGGATTTTATTTTTAAACAAATTAGCTTCCACTATTTTCTTGGATCCCTACACTCCCTCTGTAGAGATGCAAAAATCTCCATGATTAATGATTTCTAGTGGGTGGTGCGGTCTCACCAACTGACTCATCACCTCACCTAACAGTTATTGGTGATGGGTTAGCCAATGAGTGAACAACTCTTGTTCAATGATTCTCTAATCATGGTGCACCCAAACTTGGTCTCTAATTCATGAATCTCACCATATCCAAAATATTGATCCACTCCTTAGTTAAGTCAGACCCACCATTTGCATAGATTGGATTCCTAATTGGATCTCTCACCGTATCCAAAATATTGAGCCCAATCCATCCTCTAGCCGATAGCATCCAATGCCTAATAGACATGGTTGCATCTTTCTGGTGCAACTGAGCCACTATAACCAGCTGACAACAATCAACTCCGGGAAGGGCCCGCACATCTACAATGGTGGAAGATCTTGACTTAATTTTTTCTTAGGAAGATTAGATTTAGGTCTCATTAAACTAGACTTGACATAGTCATAACCATTATGACTAACCTAGTGGCATGGGTTAGCTTGAATTATTGACCACCTCAGATCTGAATCGAGTCAACAAACATGGCGAGGTAAGTGAGATCGGTGGAAGAGATTGAAGAAAAATTCTGATTTTTCGATCCAGGTTCGTTCAGATCTGATCAGATCAAGAGATATATTTCAAAATTCTTCTCATGATCCCAATCAGATCTTGATATATATTTTAGATCTGATTCTTATTATTTTAATAAATAAAATAAAATAAGGATAAATTAAATCAAATTTAATTTATCTAATTTGGGTAATCCAATTATCCGTTGATGATCCTGTATGCAGCGAAAGGTTCTGGATCTAGCCACGCAAGCGCCTGGCCTCTACCGGTATCCACTCGGGCTTGATCTGGATATTCTCTTCTTCTCTATCACATCTCCAAAAATCAGATCTAGATCTGATCTAGAGGATCTTCAAAACTCCTTTTGAAGATCAGCAGTCGTCCTTTGCAGCAGCGCAGCCTTCTAGCTTTCAGTCGCCTTTCTTTGATCTGAATCGCACCAACCAAAAATCCAAAACTCCTTTTGGACGTGGAGAGGAGAGGGAGAAGGTGGTTTGGCATGGAGGAAGAGGGGAGAGGCAGCCTTGGGGCATGGGAATTATGATTCCTTTCAATCACTTCCAATCACAATCTGGGTTGGGCGTAGGATCTTATTTATAGACTAAGCGTGATCCAACTCCTCTTCTTCCCAACCAATCACAACTCTTTATGAAATCAGATCTAAATCTGATTGGTGGGAATAGAGTCCCCTGGATTCCTCCTTAGAAGGCGCCTAAGACCAGTCAAAGTTGGTTCTTAGGAGAACTCTAATTGGAATCCAAAAAGGAGATGGAGTCCTTGTCCAACAAGGACTCCTAGGCGCCTCCAGCTTGGGCACACGCCTAGGGTGGCGTGCGCCCTCCTCCTTGCCTAGGTTCTAGTAGGGGGACAGGCCCCCACCAGCTCTCCAATAGGTGCATGACATGTGGTCAAAAGTCAAAGTATCAATGGTCAACATTTGACCAGTCAAAGGTAGACTTTTGACCAAAGTCAAAGAACAAGAAATGGTAGGTGACCAAAAATGACAGGTAATGTCTTACAAAATAAGACAACCTTTTTCTGACTTGGACAACCTCCAGTCAGACCATATGAAGGCCTCTGATTGAGCACAAACTCCTTTTGGCTCAGGCAGGATAACTTATTTATGATAGTAAAAGAAGAACGTTAGGTTCAATCGAGTGCTAGCACGATTTCCTTGAACCTAATTGAATCTCATTCAGATCAATTGAACTGGATCAGTTCAATTGATGATCACCAGATTCAAACCCTTGTTTGTGTGACCCAGTTAGGTTCAGTTCTGTATGGTAATGGGATATGTCATGATCTCTATCATCGACATCATCGAAACTCCTTTCGATGGATCAGAACTCTTCTGATTCGAACAGCTAGAATGATCGATCATCTAAATCATTCTAATTGCTCCCAAAATCCACCAGTGACACCTAGCAGTATATGGTGGCAACCCATCAGAGCTGAATGCGAACCTCTTGGTGCAGCTACCTGTGTGATTAAGTTCTTCTATCTTGAGCCCCGATCAGATTAGGGTTAAGGTGAACTCGTCAAACCCTAGTTTCTGTCATATGATGTAATCATTCGATTCGAGTCCGATGTGAAAATCTAAATAGAAACTCTTTCTATTATTTCACTCTACCATGGCCATGGACTTCTGGACTTGATTCTCATGATCATCATAGGGCTGCTCCTCTACCACCGAGGTAGATAGATTCCATCTTGATGCCATCCAGTTCCTACAATGAACATGCTATAGCCAACATACACCTCAGGGTTCCATATGGCTAGGAGATCGAGTAATGGTGTAGTCAAACTATAACACCCTCAAGGTGAACTACCGATGCACCTCAGGTCAAAGAACCAGACACACTACTGCAGCATCGAGTCAGTCATTGATGAGAAGGTAGACTCCCTAATGACTACTCGAGGTGGTCACGCTCAGTGCCCTCGTTCTCTAACGAGTACCTGTACTCTCGCTTCGGTGTCTCCACACCATAGACTTAAGACTCATCTACTAAAGAGAAGCGATTGTACATCAACCTTCCGGATCAATCACCATCCTCGTGATGATCCTATGGTCGGAAGCATTTTATGAGTTAATAATGATTATTCATGTCTTAAATTTTCAACTCTTGAAAATATGAATTATCATTATCATTAATTCAAAGGATGTATCACAGACACTAAATACACATATGTGATAGAAAATAATCCATTTTATTGATATTAGTCAAAATTACAATTTTTCCCTTAGAAGTGTATTACAAGTGTCAGCCAATTCTGGCTTCTAGGGCACATATATCTAACAGAGATATGTCATTAACTTGACAAAAAATGCATTCGAATTGAGTAGCTCCCAATTAAAAATCAATCAGTCGTATTTGCTAAACTTACCTTAGACACCAAATTATTGAGCCAGAACTAATTGGGTTAGCCTATAATCTAGACTCTAACCACTGAGCCTAATCAAATCTTAGCTTGATCGATCACTCACATGACTCGATCTTGATCCAGACTTAATCCTATTAGGCTGGTCAATTTTAGCAGTATTGATCCCATCTAACCAACTCTTGATTCGATTTGATCAACTGCTAGACCTAATTGAACTACCCAATCCCGAACCCAATTTTATGAACATGTCTTAGATCTAAAAATTCTTAATTTTAGACCTAATATATTTCATAATCTTAATTCTTAATTAAGTTTAAGGTTCATAAATAAAACATATAAGTAAGATCCTAGGGTTTCAGGATCTAGGATTTTGTAGAAAGTAAGTTTTCAATTTTTGATTAAGGACGAACATGCAGCACCCCTACACATCATAAGAACACCCCATCGAATGGGTGGAGAGGGTCTTTAAATCCTACTTTATTCTTATAACCGAACGGCCAAGGAGAACGCCTTAATCAGAAATACAACTAATCTACAAAACTAATTAGATCTAAGCATATATCTCATATAAAAATTAATCTAATTAAAACATGTTTTTCATACATCATAACATGCATGGTTTTTAGATTTAAATTATCTCATAATTATCTAAAAAATTAAATTTAAATTTGATCACATCAAATAAAACTTAATCTAGACCCTTTTGTAGGACTATTCTACAACTAGTCTAAACATGCAACTATTATATCTCATATGAACAAATTAAATTTAATTTATTTTATATTTTTAGAATAGATTATAATATTTATAAGATCAAAAAATAGTAAATAAATAGATCTTAAAATTATATTTAATTAAACAAAAATTATGATTATACTAGACTACACATGAATAATTCTATTCCTAGTCTAATTATGTATCTCATACATATTAGATCTAAATTAACTAATTTTAATTTTTTAGTTTTTTGATTTTAGATCTAATCATATCTCATGTGATATATAAAATTACTAATTTATCAGATTAAATTAGATCTAAATAAATTTTATGCAACCTGGCTTTGATACCAATTGAAGGAAAAATCAGATTTCTCAGGTCAAGTTCGTTCAAATCTGATTGGATTGAGAGGTATATTTCAAAGATTTTTTCTTAAATCTAAATTAGATCTAATACTTTTTAGATCTAATTTTATAATCTAATAAATAAAAAAATTAAATTAAATTAAATCTAAATTAATTTTACCTTGATTTGGGTAATCTGATTATCCTTTGATGATCCTACTAATTGCCTGAGGTTCTGGATCTAGCCACGCAAGCACCTGGCCTCTATCGATATCCACTTGGACTGAATCTAGAGATCTTTTCCTTCTTTATCATGTCTCCAAAAATTAGATCTGGATCTAATTTGAAGGATCTTCAAAACTTCTTCTAAAGATCAGCAGTCGTCTCTGCAGTAGTGCTGCCTTCTTCTTTTTTCGTCAGCCTTTTCTTGCCTGGATTGCAACAAACTGAAAGGCCCAACTTTCTTGAGCATGGAGAGGAGAGAGATGGTAAAAGGATGGCATGGAGGAGGGAGAGAGGCAGCCTTGGAGCATGGGCTAAGAGAAACTCATAAAAAGTTGGATGCAGATAGGGTTTATTTATAGACCCTGCTGCGCCATGTAATGCTGCATCATCCCGTCCAATCGCATTGCTTCATGCAATCAGATCTAAATCTGATTGGTGGGATGACATCACTAATCAAATCAGATGAGAGCCCCATAGATTCATCCTTAGATTCCACCTTAGATTGGTCAAAGTCTATAGGTAAGGGTCACCTAGTTTGAATCCAAGAAGCAACCTAGAGTCCCATCCATATGGGACTCCAGTGTTTATCCACATGGGGTGCACGCCATCCTAGGTGTGTTCCCTCCATCTACCTACCAAATGGTAGGTGGAATTGATCAAAAAGTCTCTCCTATGGGTGCATGATATATAGGCAGATGTCCAAGGGTCAAAGGTCAATGTTTGACCAAAGTCAAAGGACAAGAATTAGCAGGTGATGGAAAATGGCAAGTATTGTCTCAAATTTATCTCATAAATTAAGACAACCCTTTTCTGATCTAGACAAGCTCCAGTCAGACCAGGTAAAGTTATCTAAGTGAGTATAAATATATTTGGCTCAGTCGAGACAACTTTTAATGATAGAAAAAGAAGAATGTTAGGCTTAATCATGTGCTAGCATGATTTTTTTGAACCTAATTGAATCTAATTCAAATCAATTGAACTGGGTTAGTCTAAATGATGATATCCAGATCCAAACTTTTGTTTGTGTGATCCAATTAGATTCAGTTCTGTATGGTAATGGGATATGTCGTGATCTCCATCATCAACATCATCGAAATTCCTTTCGATGGATCAGAACTCTTCTGATTCAGACAATTGGAATGATCGATCATCTAAATTATTCTAATTGCTCCCAAAATCCATCAGTGACACCTAGCAGTATATGGTGGCAACCCATCAAAAGTAAAAATAAACCTCTCGGTGCAGCTACTTGTATGATTAAGTTCTTCTATCTTGAGCTTCGATCAGATTAGGGTAAACGTGAACTCGTAAAACCCTAATTTCTATCATATGATTTAATCATTTGATTCAAGTCCAATGTGAAAACCTTAATAGAAACACATTCTATTATTTCACTCTTTTCCATGGCCATGGGCTTATGGACTTGATTCTCATATGATCATCATAGGGCTGCTCGTCATCCACCAAGGTAGATAGATTCCATCTTGGTACAATCCAATTCCTACAATGAACATGCTATAGCCAACATACACCTTAGGATTCTGAATGGCTAGGAGACCGAGTCATGGTGTAGTCAAACTATAACACCCTTAAGATAAACTGCCGATGCACCTCAGATCAAAGAACCAGACACACCACTGTAGCTTCGAGTCAGTCTCGATGAAAGATAGACTTCCTTAACTACTCAGGTACTCACCTTTGGTAAACCCTCATTCTCTAACGAGTACCTGTACTCTCATTTTGGTGTCTCTACACCGTAGACTCAAGACTCATCTACTATAAAGAAGCAATTGTACACTAACCTTCCAGATCAATCATCATCCTCATGACGATCCTACGGTCAGGAGCCTTTTATGAGTTAATAAATGAAAATTCATATCTTAAATTTTCAACTCTTGAAAATATGAGTTATCATTACCTCAAGGGATGTATCACAGATACTAAATATACATTTGTGATAGAAAATAATCCATTTTATTATTTATAGTCAAAATTATAATTTTGCCTCTAGAAGTGTATTATAAATGTCAGCCAATTCTGGCTTCTAGGGCACATATATCTAACATTTATAATGGTGGAAGACCTTAGACTTAATCTTTTCTTAGGAAGATTTGATTTAGGTCTCTTTAAACTTGATTTGACATAGCCATAACCATTATGAGTAACCTAGTGGCATCGGTTAGCTCAGATTATTAGCCACCTTAGATTAGGACTGAGCCAACAAATATGGTCAAGTAAGTGAGATCGGTGGAAGGGATATGCCATTAACTCGATAAGAATGCATTTAAATTGAGTAGCTTCCAATTAAAAATCAGTCGGCCATATCTGCCAAACTTACCTTAGACACCAAATTATTGAGCCAGAACCAATCAGGTTAACTTACAATCTAGACTCTAACCATTAAGCCTAATTAGGTCTTAACTTGATCGATCACTCATATGACTTGACCTTGATCTAGACTTAATCTTATTAAGCTGGTCAATTTAAGCACTCTTGATCCCCATCTAACCAACTCTTGATTCGGTTTGATCAACCGCTGACCTAATTGAGCTACCCAAGTTCGAACCCAATTTTATGAATATGTCTTAGATCTAAAAATTCTTAATTTTAAACCTAATATATTTTATAATTTTAAATCTTAATTAAGTTTAGAATTCATAAACAAAACATGTAAATAAAATCCTAGGGTTTTAGGATCTAGGATTTTGCAAAAAATAAGTTATTGATTTTCGATTAAGGATGAATGCATAGCACCCCAACACATCATAATAACACCCCATCGAATAGGAGAAGAGGGCCTTTAAATTCTTCTTTATTCTTATGATCGGATGGCCAAGGGGAACATCTTAATCAGAAACATGATGAATCTACAAAACTAGTTAGATCTACATCATATATCATATATAAAAATTGATCTAATTTAAAAATATATTTTGCATACATCTCATGTATCATATCATGCATGTTTCTAGATCAAAATTATCTTATAAAAATTTAAAAAATAAAATTTAAATTTGATCATATCAAATTAAATTTATTCAAGACAACTTTGTAGATCTATTCTATAATTAGTTTAAACATTCATCAATCATATCTCATATGAACAAAATTAAATAAATTTATTTTTTATTTTTTAAATTAAATTATAATATTTATAATATTAAAAAATAATAATTAAATAGATCTAAAAATTATAATTAATTAAATTAAAATTATGATCATGTTAGACTACACATAGAATAATTCTATTCCTAGTCTAATCATGAATCTCTTACATCTTAGATCTAAATTATTTAATTTTAATTTTTTGATTTTAGATCTAATCACATCTCATGTGATATTTAAAATTATTTAATTAGGAAATTAAAATTAAAATAAAATTAGATCTAATGAATTTTGGAAACCTGGCTCTGATACTAGTTGAAGGAAAAAACTCTATTTTTCAGGTCAGGTTTGTTTAGATCTAATTGGATCAAGAGGGATATTTCAAAATTTTTTTTTCTTAGATCTAAATTAGATTTGAGACTTTTCAGATCTAATTTTATTAATATAATAAAATTAAATTAAATTTAATTTAATTTAATTTAATCATACCTTGGTTATGGGTAATCCTATTATCCTATGATGATCCCAATGTTTGCCTGATATTCTGGATGTAGCCACACAAGTGCTTGGCCTCTATCGGTATCCACTTGGGTAGGATCTAGAGATCTTATTCTTCTCAATTTATGCTTCAAAAATTAGATCTAGATCTGATCTTGAAGGTCTTCAAAATGGCTTTTGAAGATCAGCCGTTGTTTATTGCAGTAGTGCTGCCTTCTTTTCCTATCGCCTTTCTCTTGCTCTGATCGCACCAACCTCGAGCCCAAAAACTCTTGGATGTAGATAGGAGAGAGAGGACCTAAAGGTGGCATGGAGAGAGAGGGAGAGAAGCCTTGTGGCATGGACAAAGGGTAGAAACTCTAAATTCTAGGCGCAGATAGGGTTTATATAAACCCTACTGTGCCATGCAATGCCACATCATCCCGACCAATCTGAAGGAAAATCCTGATTTCCCGATCCAGGTTCGTCCAGATCTGATTAGATCAAGAGATATATTTCAAAAATTTTCTCTTGATCTCAATCAGATCTTGATATGTTTCAGATCTGATTCTTATTATTTTAATAAATAAAAGAAAATAAGATAAATTAAATCAAATTTAATTTACCTAATTTGGGTAATCCTATTACCCTGTAGATGATCCTGATTGCAGCGGAAGATTCTGGATCTAGCCATGCAAGCGCCTGGCCTCTACCGGTATCCACTTGGGTTGGATCTGAAGATCCTCTTCTTCTCTATCACACCTCCAAAAATCAGATCTGAATCTGATTTGGAGGATCTTCAAAACTCTTTTGAAGATGAGCAGTCGTCCTTTGTAGCAGCGCAGCCTTCTTGTTTTTGATCACCTTTCTTTGATCTAAATCGCACCAACAAAGGTCCAAAACTCCTTTTGGACGTGGAGAGTAAGGGGAGAAGAGACTATGGTGTGGAGAAGGAGGGGAGAGGCAGCCTTGGGGTGTGGGGTTTCTCAATTGAATTGCATTAGCATTAGGGTTGGGTGCAGGGTCTTATTTATAGACCTTTTGTGATCCAACTCCTCTTCCTCTCAATCAATCACAACCCTTTGTAAAATCAGATCTAAATCTGATTGGTTGGAATAGAGACCCCTGCATTCCTCCTTAGAGGGTGCCTAAGATCAGTCAAACTGGATTCTTACTAGAACTCTGATTGGAATCTAAAAAGGAGATGGAGTCCTTGTCCACAAAGGACTCCTAGGCACCTCCAACTTGGGCACATAGCCTAGGGTGGCATTGCCCTATTCTCCTTGTTCAGGTTCTAGTAGGAGGACAGGCCCCCCACCAGCTTCTCAATAGGTGATACATCAATAGCTATCAAAAGTCAAATGTGCAATTGGTCAAACGTTTGATCCAATCAAAGGTAGACTTTTTGACCAAAGTCAAAGAATACAGAATATGGGCAGGTGACCAAAATGGCAGGTAGTGTCTTAAAATAAGACAACCTTTTTTTGACTTGGACAACCTCCTGTCAGACCATATGAAGGCCTCTATTTGAGCACAAACTCCTTTGGCTCAGACAGGACAACTGTATTTATGATAGCAAAAGAAGAACGTTAGGTTCAATCGAGTGCTAGCGACGATTTTCCTTGAACCTAATTGAATCTCATTCAGATCATTGAACTAGATCAGTTCAATTGATGACACAGATTCAAACCCTTGTTTGTGTGACCCAGTAAGGTTCAGTTCTGTATGGTAATGGGATATGTCATGATCTCTACATCGACATCATCTGAAACTCCTTTCGATGGATCAGAACTCTTTTGATTCGAACAGCTAGAATGATCGATCATCAAATCATTCTAATTGCTCCCAAAATCCACCAGTGACACCTAGCAGTAATATGGTGGCAACCCATCAGAGCTGAATGTGAACCTCTTGGTGCAGCTACTTGTGTGATTCAGTTTCTTCTATCTTGAGCCCCGATCAGATTAGTTGTTAAGGTGAACTCGGTCAAACCCTAGTCTCTGTCAATATGAGTAATCATTCGATCGAGTCCAATGTGAAAATCTAAAATAGAAACTCTTCTATTATTATCACTCTACCATGGCTGCATAGGATTTTGGACTTGATTCTCATGATCATCATAGGGCTACTCTCTACCCCGAGGTAGATAGATTCCATCTTGATGCAATCCAGTTCCTACAATAACATGGCATAAGCCAACATACACCTCAGGGTTCCGATATGGCTAGGAGACCGAGTAATTGGTATAGTTCAAACTAATAACACCCCTCAAGGTGAACTGCCGATCAATCTCAGTCAAAGAACAGACACCACTACTGGCAGCATCGAGTCAGTCATTGACGAGAAGGTAGACTTCCTAATAACTACTGCGAGGTGGTCACCTCAGTGCCCTCGTTCTCTAACGAGTAACCTGTTACTCTCGCTCTCGGTGTCTCCACACCATAGACTTAAAGACTTCATATACTAAAGAGAAGCGATCTGTACACCAACCTTCCGGATCAATCACCTCCTCGTGAGTGATTCCTATGGTCAGGAGCAATTTAG
>QRFJ01003266.1:148499-173023 GCA_006176705.1 Cocos nucifera
GCAAGCAATGTGCGGATGGATTTTAGCATAGCTACTGGGGAAAAGGTATCCTGATAGTCAATGCCTTCGCGTTGACTATAACCTTTTGCCACCAATCTAGCCTTGAATGTCTCCACATTCCCATCTGCACCAATCTTTCTCTTGAAGATCCATTTACATCCAATAGGTACTATACCTTCTGGTGGATCTACCAAGGTCCAGACTTGGTTTGAGTGCATCGAGTCAATTTCTGACTGCATTGCCTCTAGCCATTTCTCGGAGTCGATATCTGATATCGCCTCGTTGTAGGTTTTGGGATCATCACCATGAGCACCATTACCTACGAGGAACATTTCCTCTACATCCTCTGAAATAATACCTAAGTATCTTTCAGGGGGACGGGAAAACTCTTTCCGATCTACGAGGTGGAGGAGGTAGTGTTCTTATTGGCTCAACCTGATTTGGTTCCACTTGGTCCTTAGCTCGTTCTGCTTGTGAGACTTTCTCATCAAGCTTGATCTGCTTTTCCAATGCCGCTATCTTGAATAAACTATTTTTCAAGAAAGATGGCATGTCGACTCACAATCACATTGTGGTCTTCTGGAATGTAGAAATAGTATCCTAATGACTCTTTAGGATATCCTATGAATCGAGCTCTAAAGGACCTAAACTCTAACTTGTCCGCTTGTTGTCTTTTGACATGAGCCGGACAACCCCAAATTCTGAGATGACTCAGACTTGGTTTCTTACCGTGCCATATCTCATACGGTGTGGTAGGAACGGTTTTAGAGGGAACCCTATTCAGTAAATAGATTGAAGTTAACAATGAGTGTCCCCAAAGAAAATCAGGGAGGTCTGTGAAGCTCATCATGGATCGAACCATATCTAATAGAGTCCGATTTCTCCATTCTGAAACCCCGTTGAGTTGAGGTGTTCCTGGTGGAGTCCATTGAGAGACTATGCCATTATCCTTGAGATAGTCTAGGAATTCCCTGCTAAGGTATTCACCTCCTCGATCTGATCGAAGAACCTTAATGGGTTTTCCTGTTTGTTTTTCTACTTCATGTCTGAATTCTTTGAACTTTTCAAAAGGCTTCAGACTTGTGTCTCATAAGATACACATACCCATACCTAGACAGATCATCGGTAAAGGTAATGAAGTAGACAAAATTGCCTCTAGCCGGCACATCAAATGGGCCGCACACATCAGTATGTACTAGGGCAAGGAGATCTGTGGCCCTCTCCCCATGTCCAACAAAAGGGAGTTTAGTCATTTTGCCTTGAAGACAAGGATTCACAAGTTGGATATGACTCAAAAGTCAATGGACTCAATAGCCCATTTTTCTCCAATTTGTTGATCCTATCTTCTGCTATATGACCTAATCTCAGGTGCCATAGATATCTGTCGTTTGGACTATCCCTAGGTCGTTTGGCATTCACGTTTTGCTCGATAGTTAGAACAGGTACATCAATATGTAGCTGATAAAGACCATTAATAAGGAAACCATTTGCAATTTTATTTCTTTCATAAAGAATGTTACAATGGTCCTTAAAGAAGGTGATCACATAACCTTCTTGTGCTAAGCATGAAACAGAAATCAAATTCCTGCTAGCTGCAGGCACATAAATAACAGTCTTTTAAAACTAAGTCTAAACCAGATGGTAATCGAAGAGGGTATGTTCCCACGGCTACTGCAGCAACTCTTGCTCCATTACCAATGCGTAGGATCATGTCTCCATCCCTCAGCCTCCTGCTATCCTCAAGACCCTGCATAGAAGTGCACAGATGAGCACTAGAACCAGAGTCAAGCACCCAACTGGATGCAGAAGAAACCGTAAGGTTAGACTCAATAACGAGCATACCTCCAGAAGGACCTTCCTTCTTGTTCTTCAGGGTGGCCAGGTAAGTAGGGCAGTTCCGCTTCCAATGGCCGTCGCTGTTGCAATGGAAACACTTTCCTTTGCCATCGGCCTTTTTCTTCGATTCTGCCTTCTTCTTCTTTGATCCTTCCACCTTTTGCTTTTTCACAGACTTCTTTTTCTTTCCATAAGACTTTCTTTTGGAAGAAGTCCGTTCCATAGCAAGAACTGAGCCTTTAGAACCTTTCATAGAAAGCTCAGCGGTAACCAGCATATTCATTAACTCGGCCAAGGAATTCTGAAGTTTATGCATGTGGTAATTCATGATGAATTGCCCATATGCATCAGTCAAGGATTGCAGAATGAATATCGTTCTGCAGGTCCAAGTCCAACTTCACACCGAGCTTCTCAAGCTCTTCCATGTCCTTGATCATTGTCAGACAGTGATCTTGGACTGACTGCCCATCACGCATCTTAGCCTTAAAAAGTCATTTTGTGACTTGATATTTGGCTGCGCGACTCTGTTCACCAAACATCTCCTGCAGGTGAGCCAACATTTGGCGAGCAGTCCCGATATCCTTCATGTTGGCGCTGGAGCTCATCAGACATCGAGCCCAACATGTAATATCTGGCCTTATTATCTTCGTCAATCCATTTTTCCAGAGACGCTCTCTGTTCAACAGATGGACGGGCTGGTAATGTGGGAGGGTCCTGGTCCAAAACATGGGTTAACTTCTCGGAACCCAAAATAATTTTGTAGTTCCTGAGCCAATCTTTATAATTGGGTCCAGTCAGTCTATGTGTGTCCAGGATACGTGCCAATGGGTTGGACGCAGACATATTTCCTGTAGAGAGTCAAAGATTCTAGTTAGATACTGTAATTTTGACTTGACCAATTTGTTTAGGGATTTTATTTTTAAACAAATTAGCTCCCACTATTTTCTCGGATCCCTACACTCCCTCTGTAGAGATGCGAAAATCTCCACGATTAATGATTTCTAGTGGGTGGTGCGGTCTCACCAACTGACTCATCACCTCACCTAACAGTTATTGGTGATGGGTTAGCCAATGAGTGAACAACTCTTGTTCAATGATTCTCTAATCATGGTGCACCCAAACTTGGTCTCTAATTCATGAATCTCACCGTATCCGGAATATTGATCCACTCCTTAGTTAAGTCAGACCCACCATTTGCATAGACTGGGTTCCTAATTGAGTCTCTCACCGTATCCGGAAATATTGAGCCCAACTCATCCTCCAGCCCATAGCATCCAATGCCTAATAGACATGGTTGCATCTTCCCGGTGCAACTGAGCCACTGTATCCAGCCGAGAACAATCAACCCCGGGAAGGGCCCGCACATCTACAATGGTGGAAGACCTCAGACTTAATCTTTTCTTAGGGAGAATTGATTCAGGTCTCATTAAACTAGACTTGGCTTAGTCATAACAATTATGACTAACCTAGTGGCATGGGTTAGCTCGGATTATTGACCACCTCAGATCAGAACTGTGTCAACAGATATGGCCAGGTAAGTGAGACCGGTGGAAGGAATATGCCATTAACTCGTACAAGAACGCATTCAGGTCGAGTAGCTTCCAATTAAAAACCAGTCGGTCGTCTATGCCAAACTTACCTTAGACACCAAATTGTTGAGTCAGAACCAATTGGGTTAGCCTACAATCCAGACTCTAACCTCTGAGCCTAATTAGGTCTTGCTTGATCGTGACTCGATCTTGACCCAGACTTAATCCTATTAGGCTGGTCAATTTAAGCATTGTTGATCCCATCTAACCAACTCTTGATTCGGTTTGATCAACCGCTTAGACCTAATTGAGCTACCCAAGCCCGAACCCAGTATTATGAATATGTCTTAGATCTGAAATTCTCAATTTTAGACCTAATTAATATTCCATAAACTTAATTCTTAATTAAGTAGGGTTCATAAACAAAATATGCACAATAAATCCTAGGGTTTCAGGATCTAGGGTTTTGCAGAAAGTAAGTTTTGGGTTTCTGATTAAGGACGAACACGCAGCACCCCTACACATCATAAGAACACCCCATCGAATGGGAAGAGAGGGCCTTTAAACCCTTCTTCGTTCTTATGACCGGACGGCCAAGAGGAACGCCTTAATCAGGAACATTCAATACTACAAAACAATATCAGATCTATATCATATATCTCATATATAAAGTAGATCTAATCATGGCATATTTTGCATACATCTCATGTATCAAATCATGCATGTTTTCAGATCTAAATTATCTCATAATAATCTAAAAAATTAGATTTAAATTGATCTAATCAAAATAAATTCTAATCTAGACAATTATGTAGAACTATTCTACAACTAGTCTAGACATGCATCAATCATATCTCATATGATATTCAAAAATTAAATAATTTTTATTTGCTATTTTTCAGATGTTATTATAACACTTATAATATCAGAAAATAGTAAATAAAAAGATCTAAATAATTTAGAACCATGGCTCTGATACCAGTTGAAGGGAAATCCTGATTTCCCGGTCCAGGTTCGTTCAGATCTGATCAGATCAAGAGATATATTTCAAAAATTTTTCTCTTGATCTCCAATCAGATCTTGATATGTTTCAGATCTGATTCTTATTATTTTAATAAATAAAATAAAAAGATAAATTAAATCAAATTTAATTTACCTGATTTGGGTAATCCTATTACCCTGTTGATGATCCTGATTTGCAGCGGAAGGTTCTGGATCTTAGCCACGCAAGCGCCTGGCCTCTACCGGTATCCACTCAGGTTGGATCTGGAGATCCTCTTCTTCTCTATCACACCTCCAAAAATCAGATCTGGATCTGATCTGGAGGATCTTCAAAACTCTTTTGAAGATGAGCAGTCGTCCTTTGCAGCAGCGCAGCCTTCTTGCTTTTTGATCGCCTTTCTTTGATCTGAATCGCACCAACCAAGGTCCAAAACTCCTTTTGGACGTGGAGAGCAAGGGGAGAAGAGACTATGGCATGGAGAAGGAGGGGAGAGGCAGCCTTGGGGCGTGGGGTTTCTCAATTGAATTGCATTAGAATCTGAGTTGGGCGCAGGGTCTTATTTATAGACTAAGCTTGTGATCCAACTCCTCTTCCTTCCCAACCAATCACAACCCTTTGTGAAATCAGATCTAAATCTGATTGGTGGGAATAGAGACCCCTGGATTCCTCCTTAGAGGGTGCCTAAGACCAGTCAAAGTTGGTTCTTAGAAGAACTCTAATTGGAATCCAAAAAGGAGATGGAGTCCTTGTCCAACAAGGACTCCTAGGCGCCTCCAACTTGGGCACACGCCTAGGGTGGCGTGCGCCCTTCTCCTTGCCAGGTTCTGGCAGGGGGACAGGCCCCCACCAGCTCTCCAATAGGTGCATGACATGTGGTCAAAAGTCAAAGTGTCAATGGTCAACGTTTGACCAGTCAAAGGTAGACTTTTGACCAAAGTCAAAGAACAAGAAATGGCAGGTGACCAAAAATGGCAGGTAGTGTCTTACAAATAAGACAACCTTTTCTGACTTGGACAACCTCCAGTCAGACCATATGAAGGCCTCTGTTTGAGCACAAACTCCTTTGGCTCAGACAGGACAACTTATTTATGATAGCAAAAGAAGAACGTTAGGTTCAATCGAGTGCTAGCACGATTTCCTTGAACCTAATTGAATCTCATTCAGATCAATTGAACTAGATCAGTTCAATTGATGATCACCAGATTCAAACCCTTGTTTGTGTGACCCAGTTAGGTTCAGTTCTGTATGGTAATGGGATATGTCATGATCTCTATCATCGACATCATCGAAACTCCTTTCGATGGATCAGAACTCTTCTGATTCGAACAGCTAGAATGATCGATCATCTAAATCATTCTAATTGCTCCCAAAATCCACCAGTGACACCTAGCAGTATATGGTGGCAACCCATCAGAGCTGAATGCGAACCTCTTGGTGCAGCTACCTGTGTGATTCAAGTTCTTCTATCTTGAGCCCCGATCAGATTAGGGTTAAGGTGAACTCGTCAAACCCTAGTCTCTGTCATATGATGTAATCATTCGATTCGAGTCCAATGTGAAAATCTAAATAGAAACTCTTTCTATTATTTCACTCTACCATGGCCATGGATTTCTGGACTTGATTCTCATGATCATCATAGGGCTACTCCTCTACCACCGAGGTAGATAGATTCCATCTTGATGCAATCCAGTTCCTACAATGAACATGCTATAGCCAACATACACCTCAGGGTTCCATATGGCTAGGAGACCGAGTAATGGTGTAGTCAAACTATAACACCCTCAAGGTGAACTGCCGATGCATCTCAGGTCAAAGAACCAGACACACTACTGCAGCATCGAGTCAGTCATTGACGAGAAGGTAGACTCCCTAATGACTACTCGAGGTGGTCACGCTCAGTGCCCTCGTTCTCTAACGAGTACCTGTACTCTCGCTCCGGTGTCTCCACACCGTAGACTCAAGACTCATCTACTAAAGAGAAGCGATTGTACACCAACCTTCCGGATCAATCACCATCCTCGTGATGATCCTATGGTCGGAGCAATTTATGAGTTAATAATGATTATTCATGTCTTAAATTTTCAACTCTTGAAAATATGAATTATCATTACCATTAACTCAAAGGATGTATCACAGACACTAAATACACATATGTGATAGAAAATAACCCATTTATTGATTTTAGTCAAAATTATAATTTTGCCCCTAGAAGTGTATTACAAGTGTCAGCCAATTCTGGCTTCTAGGGCACATATATCTAACATCTCAAAGTATAGTAGCAGGAGAAAAATAAATGTTTCTGATAAGTATTATCTCAAATTTATGTTATAAATTAAGACAATCCTTTTCTAACCAAGATAAGCTTCGGTCGATCAAGTAAAGATTTTTGAGTGAGTCCAAACATATTTGGCTCAATCGAGATAAGCTTTAATGATTGTTGAAGAAGAACATTAGGCTCAATCGTATGCTAGCACGATTTTCATGAATCTTATTCAAATCAAATGAACTAGATTAGTCCAATTAATGATATCTAGATCCAAATCCTTGTTTGTGTGATCTAGTTAGGTTCAGTTCTATATGGTAATGGGATATATCATGATCTCTATCATTGACATCATGGAAATACCTTCCGATGAATCAGAAGTTTTTTGATTCAGACAACTAGTATGATTGATCATCCAAATTATTCTAATTACCTCCAAAATCCATTAATGACACCTAGCAGCATATGGTGGCAATCCATCAGAACTGAAAATGAATCTTTTGGTACAATTATCTGTGATTAAGTTTCTCTATCTTGAGCTTCGATCGGATTAGGGTTAAGGTGATCTCGTCAAACCCTAATTTCTGTCATATAAATTTTCATTCGATTCAAGTCTAATATGAAAATCCTAATAGAAACTCTTTCTATTATTTTACTCTGCCATGGCCATGAGCTTATGAACTTGATTCTCATGATCATCATGGGGCTGCTCCTCATCTACCGAGGTAGATAGATCCCCTATTGGTGTAATCCAATTCCTATAATGAACATGCTATAGCCAACATACACCTTAGAATTTTGAATGGCTAAGAGATCAAGTTATGATGTAGTCAAACTATAATACCCTTAAGGTGAACTGCCGATGCACCTCAGGTCAAAGAACCAGACACACCACTGTAGCTTCGAGCCAGTCATCGATAAGATGGTAGACTTTCTCATGACTACTCGAGGTGGTCATGCTCAATGCCCTCATTCTCTAACGAGTACCTATACTCTCACTCCGATGTCTCTACATCATAGATTCAAGACTCATCTACCCTAAAGAAGCGATCGTATACCAATCTTTTGGATCAATCACCATCCTTATGATGATCCTACGATTGAAAGCATTTTGTGAGTTAATAATAAAAATTCATGTCTTAAATTTTTAACTTTTGAAAATATGAACCATCATTATCATTAACTCAAGGGATGTATCGCAGACACTTTCAAATACACATTATGATAGAAAATAACCTATTTTATTATTTATAGTCAAAATTATAATTTTGTCCTTTGATGTGTATTACAAGTGTCAGCCAATTCTTACTTCTAGGGCACACATATCTTACACTCGGTGCCTCCTGAGCAAGTGAGAGTAAAGAAGAAGAGGAAAAGGGTTGCCACTAGCAAGGTCAAGAGAAGCATTGGTGGCAACGGCAGCTATGACTCCAAATAGGAATGGGGTTTCCTAGATGACTTGGAGGTCGTCCAACCCCTGATGGAAGGATGCATCCTCCCCCACATCATTGAGAGGATGGTTCACAAAGATGAGAAGGAGAGGTTCAAAGAATCTTTCATGGCCTTCCTAAAGGTAATCGGCTTATTTCTATTTGATTGATCATTGGAAGACCTTAAAGTCCTAACTTGTTGTCTTTTATAGCTAGGGCACTATTTGTTCTCACATTTAGAGGTAGCAAACCATCACCAAGCTAAGGTTTCCAAGGCTGTCGAAGAGGCCCACATAGAAGCCCATGTAGAGGTCGAACGCCTGAAGGAGGCTCTGGAGGCTCATCCTATCGAAGTTGAATGCCTCCAAGGGGCATTTTGGAGGTAGGAATAGGCATCATCGGGGCATTAAGTTGCCTTGGCTTTGGAGGGGAACAAACAAAAGAAGGTGGAAGAGGAGGTCAGCCTAGAGAAGGAGCGGGTGGTTGACTTCTTCAAGTCTTCAAGGGAGATGCGGGACATCAAACTTGCTTTCGCCTAGGAGTCCTTCCTTAAGGGGTTCGAGGTCTGCCATAAGAAGATTGAAAAAAAAATTCTTGAAATGGACCTCAACTTTTTGTTTGAAGGTTTTGAGGTTGAAGTCGGGTCTCCAGCTCCTAGTGCCGAACTTCCATCTTTTGAACATACTGCGGTGCCTGCCGATGAACCATCCCTGGCTAGGGCCACTTCCACTTTATCTGCTATTCCCCCCTCGAAGGTTGGGGACATTCATTAGTTGTACCTTTTTTCTTTTCTTCTATATTTATGTACTTAAAAAACATTTTGATTAATGATAGTGGATTTGTTTCATCATACCTTGGATGTGATATATGCATATTTTCTATACAAACACAGCCCCCAGTCGAAGCCAATCCTCTATCTTAGGGTATCCACCTAAAGGCTCAAATTAAGAATTTAAAAAGAGAAGTGCATCTAGTCAAGAAGAAATTGGAGAAGATAGAGGATGAACTTAAAAACTCTAAGAAGAATTATGCTGAGGCTGTTGTCAAAATCAACCGCCTTAGCCAGTCATCCAAATAATTTTTCAAAGATTATACTACCAAGAAAAATCATAAGAAGGAAGAACTTGAAGAAATAAAGAAGCATGGCAGCAAGAAGTCCTAGACCTTGATGGCTATGTGTTGGAAAATGTATCCTAAAGTCAATCATCTAGGTTGTAGATGGTTTAGCTAAATATAATTATACTTAAATTATTAATAAATAAAATTATTTCTTTGGTTTTTTCATCACTTTGTGCATCTTCCTGAAATGAACTCTTCTATGATGAAGTCCTTAGGACTATTTAGTCCTCAAACATGTTCGCGATCAAATGACTTGTTGTTACCAAGGATGACTACGTATCGAGTGTAGGTCATTGTGCGTCATAAGTGTTGGTTGTCCACTTAACCAAGAAGTATGGAGATACTATTATGGCATGCAGGTGAAGTGTAGGAGTATATTTTACTGAATGTGATCTAACTGCGAAGCTCTCTACTGTCAAGAATTTCTTCCGAAGGATATGGGTATAAGTGTCTCTTAGATGTGAGATCACCATGCTGACTTGCAAGCAACTCACTACACTTAGGTGCTGGACTACCTGAATTTCTAATTCAGTGATGGAAGGCTACTAGGTGTAGTTATGTACTTGTAAAGTTGGTGTGTGTGTCAAGAAGGGATTGACCCCTCCAAGTGTTGGAGTAAGTGTATCAATGTATTTCAATTTAGCAAAACCTCAGTCAGGGTAGTCCATTTGATGGACACTATAATTTGAAATATACTGTAGATGATTTTTCAGGATTGACAGTTAAATCCAAGATCTTCTTTTGAGCATTGAGGTCAAGGGGATGAATTATATGATAACCATATTCCATAAGTTTGTGATGTTGCATTACAATAAATTTGATCTATCCAGATGTTGGTACCATTGCTAGATGGTCATATCAATTGGTGTAAAAAATTAGTTTCTGTACTACCGACTTACGATTCAAACCTATGGGGTCACACACATAAGGAGTTTCTACTTGATCTGATGCCTGATATTGAGTCTCGATGATTTAGGACTTTATGGTTAAGAGTTTTACTAGACTAGGATTCTATTATCAAGAGTCTCACTGGACTGAGACTCTGAGTCCATGTCCGAAACTCTCTGATCGAGAGTCCTGATGACTTAGGACTCTATAGTCAAGAGTCCCACTAGACTGAAACTCTATGATCAAGAGTTCTAATAGACTGGGACTCTAAGTCCTACTCATTTGAGACTCTCTGATCAAGAGTTCCACTAGTTTGGGACTCTATGATCATGAGTTCGATTTGTTTGGGACATTAGGTTCAAGAGTCCCACTAATTTGGGACTCTTTAGGAGTTTCATGTTGATGGGACTCTGTTGTCCAAACTCCCACCTGATTGAAACTTTATATTTATTGAAGGAATAATTAGCAATTTGATTATTGATTAGCTTAATCTGATTGAGCAGTAAGGATTTGATCAAGTTTGATCGAATTGGATTTGATTGGATTTGACTCGATCAGGTCGTGAGATGACCTATTCGCTATGGGAGATTCGATCCTGATTTGATCAGGACTGATGCGTGCTAATCTATAGCTATGGCAAGCACACCAGCCGATCAAGTAATAAAATAAATGAGTAGAGTATCATCCTTAGAGGATTGAAAAATAAGTACTAAAAAGCTCTTTCCTATGCTTTATTTAGAAGATCGATTTATGAGAATAAGAAATTAAAGAACAAAATAAAAAAATAATTAAAAATTTTAAGAAAATAAAGAGCGTAATTATTATGATTTTAAACTTAAGAGTAATGGGTTACTAAGGCAATCGGTTCACCAACTCAGTTAATACAATGTTCAGGTTATTAGATTAATTTTATTTCATGTTATGGTGGAGTCTCCTAATTTATTTACTACCCTTTGGTCCAGGCATAGCAAAACTATCAATATTTATTAATTATCCTTTGATCCAGGTGTAATTTAAAAAATATTAATGCATTAAGTTTTGTGAAACCCTCTAATTAAAATACGCTGCATCCAAAGCGCACTAAAATTTCCGCATGCAAATGAATTCTAATTTGATTCATAATACAAGGTATATAATCAAGAAGCAATAACATAGATGTACTTGGTTCGTAACATCTATGTTCATTAGATCAATTAGAAGATGGCCAGTAATCTAAAAGCATTAAGATCAGATTTATATACTCCTCATGAATAAAATTAAAAATTAAAAATAAATCACACTGAATATTGCATCAAAAAAGTGGCTACACCTTAGCATTAGTAAAAGAAAATTTAGTTCATGATAACAAGTTCAAAAACAGCAAATAAAATAAAAAGCATAAAGAAATTAGACTATTTAATTGGTGAAACTAATTATCCGTCGCTCTTGGTGTGGAGAACTTGGTGAAGAAGAAGATGCTCCTTGATCACTATTCTGATTGTCGAAAGAAGAAAAAAATTAAAAATTCTTTTCTTTCTCTTAAAAATCTCTCTTCTCTTTCTACTTCTCTCCTCTCTTCCTCTTTTTTTTTCTTTTTCTTTTTTTTTTACTATCTCCCCTTTCTCTCTCTTTTTCTCTTTTTACTTCTCTCACTCTCCCATTTTTTTCTTTTTTTTCTTATGGCAACAGCAGATTTTATAGGCTTAGAGGATGATTTCTCATCAAAATCCTCTTAAAATTAGGTTTAGAACTCTTAATATAAGTCAAATTAGGATCTTAGATGATTCAGACCATTAGATGTCGATCAAATGGTCCAAAAATTGCTTAAAAATCCTTTAAAATATCCCAGATCAAGTCGAAATTCATGCCAGCCATTGGATCAATTATTGGATTGAATCTAGACCATTAGATCGCGTACAAAGAAGGCTTCTGATCTTTAGTTTAATATCGGGATGAATCTCAGCCGTTGGATCTCGATCGGGAGCTACAGATGCCGTTCATCAATGCATGCGTGTCGGTCATTCGATCAAATCTCAGTAAAAGGCACCCATTGGATCAGACAAAATTTCTAAATTATCCTCTGTAGACTATGTGCGAGCCCGGTGTTGCGTGGACCGCCGCATTCTTCAGCCAATCGGAGCGCGCTTCTTCATATGAAATTTTTCGAAATGCGCTTAAGTCGGTCCACCGTGTGTCGTGAAAAATGCTGACGTCATCCTGATATCAGTGCTATGTCAGTAGGTCGTTCTGCTGATGCGATCAAATCGAGCGGTCTGCTGAGCCAATTTTCTGAACCAGTTTGAGCTGGACCGACTCTTTTTTTTTTTGAAATTTAATTTTGGAATGTTTGAAGTCCGTTTTGCCTAAAATTTATTTCATCTGAACCAGAAAAATAAGATCTTCATATTGGTGGCCTTCTTTCCTATATAAGATTAATAAAAATATCAATTTCTAAAGAAATAAATTAATTTATTTTATAATTTAATACTTTTATTAGTATATTTTGACCACTTATCACACCCCCCAACTTAGTCATTGCTAGTCCCTTAGTAATATTTTATTTAATACCTTGTTTCAATAAGATTATGTATCACAAAGATAAAATCTAGGAATAAAGGTCAAAAAGTTTAGAAAATACTGCTAATTAAGCATTGAGCTTTACAAGCAAATTTTTTAGTCAATACAATTAAAAATATTCTTAGAGTACATCAAAGATCTATAGTACTTATGTTCATGATGACTAACTTTAGCATTTCGGTATTAAATTAAAAGAACAAAAGTATCTTCTCTTATCACCTATTTTGGTTAATTTTCTATACATTCTCAATTTTATACTTATGAATTAAGGTTGCTTTCGCACTGCCCTTTTCTTCTTTTCTTTTTTTTTTTGCTGTATTGAGCATCCTGGCCTTTCGTTTAACATTTTACATGAATTTCCACACTTGACCTAGGTGCAGAGACCCAGTTACTAGGCTTTAGGCAATCCACATATACTCTATCTTTTGCACTTTATTTTTAGGCAGGTAGCTCTTTCCTTAAATTCAAGTTTCTTTGATTAGAATGTATATTAATTACCAATTTTTAGTGATAATTGAATCCTCAGTTGGCCTTATAATCAATACCTACTTTGCCTTGTTAGTGTGCATGTGCAATTAGAAGTGCTAATAGTCTTTTAATGACCTAAGTAGGCTGCTAAAAGTTGACCAACTAATCTACTTCTTTAACTCGTTACATTCATTAGCAAATAATTCTATCTTTTATCACTTGTCCAGTCTATCTTGCTCAAGATTTTCTTCTTGACACATGGTTTTTTTTTTTTTAACTTATTCTACATTATCTTAAAGGAGAAAGAAAAATAAAGGGTGCAATAAAGGATAGGAAGGAATACACCTGATTTGGTTCAGTCTGGTTCTTTGGAGCTTTGAAATTTTGCTTGAGCTCTCATTAATTTTTCTCTGCAAAATTGAAAATACACACCAAAGCAGTAAAAGAGCAACCATAAATTACTTAAAAAATAAAAGAAAAAAAAATGATCAAAACTAAAAAGAAAAGAAACAACCTATCTAGTAGTTCTGATTTATAGTCTTCAGCTTGACTTTCTTTGAGTTCTAAAGTGGATCAATCTGGTGCCACTTCAATTGGAATACTTTCATGTTTGATCGAGCCCTCTTTCAATTGGACATTGCTAGCTTTTATAGTCTCAAACCTATTTTCTATAGAATTCTCATATACTGAATTGTCAATAATATCAATTAGAAAATAAGTTTGATTATCATCAGGATGTTTAGTATCTTTGAAAATATTAAAAGTAACTTGTTCATCTTGGATTCTAAGAATTAATTTTTCTTGTTGAACATCTATTAAAGCTCCTCCAGTAGCTAAAAAGGATCTCTCCTAAAATAAGGGGTACATCATAATCTTCTTTCATATCAAGAACAATAAAATCAATAGGAAAAATAAACTTGTTTACCTTTACCAAGACATCCTCCACTATACCTCTTGGATATTTAATGGATCTGTCGGCTAATTGAAGAGTAATAGTGGTAGGCTTTCAGGTTCTCCTAGACCCAGCTTTCTGAAAATAGAAAAAGGCATGAGATTAATACTTGCTCCTAAATCACATAAAATTTTATCAAAACTATAATCACCAATAATGCAAGGGATGATAAAACTCCTGGATCTTTTAGCTTCTGTGGTAATTTATTTTGAAGTATTGCTGAGCATTCTTCATTCAAATTTATTCTCTCATGCTCCTTCAGTTTTTTCTTATTTGTTAGGATTTCTTTGAGAAACTTGGCATACCTGGGCATTTGAGTAATAGCATCTACAAAAGAAATATTAATATATAAATTCTTTAAATTTTTTTAAAAAATAGAAAATTTCTTATCTAAATGTTGTATTTGTCTCTCTGGGAATAGTAGTGAAGGTATGTAGGGCTTTACATTTGGATCGGCAAATCGTATACCTGGAGACCATCCATCTGCTAGTTGTTTTGGTGACTGACGAATTTTAGTTGATGGTTCCTTATTTGTAGTTGGCTCTTCAGTCTCTTTCTTCTGATGTGGCTCCTTCCAGCTTTGTACCACTTCTTAGGATGATAGCATTGACTTGCTCCCTTGGATTGGTCTCCGTGTTGCTGGGCAAGGATCCCTGAGGTCTCTCGGAGATTATCTTAGCCATTTGACCTATTTGCATCTCCAAGTTTCGAATTGCTGCTGTTTGGTCCTGCCTAAGTTTGGCTTCCAAATTTTTTATAGTTGCTTCTTGATTTTGCATGAATTTGACCATCAGCTCTTCCATGTTGGACTTCTTTTTAGGTACTTGAAAAATCCTCGGGGGTGGCTGTTGTGCTGCATTTTGATTGCTCCATGAGAAATTTGGGTGCTGCCTCCACCCTTGATTGTATGTGTTGGAGTAGGGATTATTTTGTTGTGGCCTAAAAAAATTATCCAATATAATTAGCTGTATCAGTTGTTTTAGAAAAAAAGGATTACCTGTCTGGCAATTGCTCGTATCATGTATCCTCCTCCACATAGGTCACAAGTGAATGCTCTGAACATGCATAGCTGTTCCCTTCAAGTTGTTGACTTCGGCTCTAAGGGCTGCAATTTCAGCTAGTAAAGGTTGGCACGCAATCTACTCCCTGCACAGCTGCTAGTCTTTTTGGCATCATGCATTCTGTCTGCCATTGATAGCTATTTGATGCCATCTCATCGATCAGATCGAAGGCTTCTTCCTCCATTTTTTGATTAATGGTTCCTCCTGCTGCTGCATCAATCATAGAATGATTAGTAGGAGATAAATCATTATAGAAAGTTTGTACCTGAAGCCATACGGGTAGTTGATGATGTGGACATCTCCTCAGCAGTTTCTTGAAATGCTCCCAAGCCTCATATAGTGTCTCCATGTCCATCTGCATAAAAGAAGTGATATCGTTGCGCATCTTGGCAGTCTTGGAAGGTGGAAAGTACTTGGCTAAGAATTTTTGGGCTAGGACATCCCAAGTTGTGATAGAACCTGCAAGAAGAGAATGAAGCCAACTCTTAGCTTTGTCCCATAAAGAGAAAGGAAATAACCTTAATCTAATAGCATCATCCGACACCCCATTAATTTTAAAAGTATCACAAAGTTCAAGAAAATTAGAAATATGGGCATTCGGATCATCATGCACGTGTCCATTGAATTGGATAGTTGATTGAATCATCTGGATCATCGCCGATTTTATTTCAAAGTTGTTTGCTCGCACAGGCGGTCTCCTGATGCTCGAAGCTGCATCGGCTACAGATGGTGTGATGTAATCATTTAATGGATGATGTACTGGTCGAATAGCTTCATGCTGTCCTTCGGTCACCATATCCAATCCTAGATTGATGTCGTTAGGATCTTCAGCTACCATGTTTCTTTCTTGTTGTAGTCTTCTAATGGTCCTTTCAATTTCTGGATCTAAAGGTAGTAAGTTACTATGTCCAGTACGTGTCATGCATTGAATAAATTTTTTTTTAAAAAAAAAAAAAATAAAAATTAAAAATAAATTTCTAAAGTAAAGCTAGGATCAAAATTTTAATATTGCAACGGCAACCAAAAACTTGATGCATGCTAATTTATAGCTATGGCAAGTGCACCAGTCGATCAAGTAATAAAGTGAAATGAGTAGAGTATCATCCCTAGAGGATTGGAAAAATAAGTACTGAAAAGCTCTTTCCTATGCTTTATTTAGAAGATCCGATTTATGAGAATAAGAAATTAAAGAATAAAATAAAGAAATAATTAAAAATTTTAAGGAAATAGAGAGAGTGTAATTATTAGGGTTTTAAACTTAAGAGCAATGGATTACTAAGGCAATCGGTTCACCAACTCAGTCAATACAATATTCAGGTTATTAGATTAATTTTATTTCATGTGACGGTGGAGTCTCCTAATTTATTCACTATCCTTTGGTCCAGGCATAGCAAAACTATCAATATTTATTAATTATCCTTTGGTCCAGATGTAATTTAAATAAATATTAATGCATTAAGTTTTGTGAAATCCTCTAATTAAAATACGCTGCATCCAAAGTGCACTAAAATTCCTGCATGCATATGAATTCTAATTTGATTCATAATATGAGGTATATAATCAAGAAGCAATAACATAGATGTACTTGGTCCATAACATCTATGTTCATCAGATCAATTAGAAGATGGCTAGTAATCTAAAAGCATTAAGATCAGATTTATATACTCCTCATGAATAAAATTAAAAATTAAAAATAAATTATACTGAATATTGCATCAAAAGAGTGGTTACACCTTATCCTTAGTAAAAGAAAATTTAGTTCATGATAACAAGTTCAGAAACAGCAAATAAAATAAAAAGCATAAAAAAAATTAGATTATTTAATTACTGAAATTGATTATCCATCGCTCTTGGTGTGGAGAACTTGGTGAAGAAGAAGAAGCTCCTTGATCACTATTCTGATTGTCGGAAGAAGAGAAAATTAAAAACCCTTTTTCTTCTCTTAAAAATCTCTCTTCTCTTTCTACCTCTCTCCTCTCTTCCTCTTTTTTTTTCTTTTTCTTTTTTTTTACTGTCTCCCCTTTCTCTCTCTTTTTCTCTTTTTATTTCTCTCACTCTCCCCTTTTTTTCTTTTTTTTCTTACTGCAACAGCAGATTTTATAGGCTTCGAGGATGATTTCCCATCAAAATCGTCTTAAAATTAGGTTTAGAACTCTTAATATAAGTCAAATTAGGATCCTGGATGATTTTGACCATTAGATGTCGATCAAACAGTCCAAAAATTGCTTAAAAACTCTTTAAAATATCTCAGATCAAGTCGAAATTCATGCCAACCATCGGATCAATCATTGGATTGAATCTGGGCCTTCAGATCATGCACAAAGAAGGCTTTTGATCTTTAGTTTAACGTCGGGATGAATCTTAGCCATTGGATCTCGATCGGGAGTTGCGGATGCAATTTGTCAATGCATGCGTGTCGGCCGTCCGATCAAATCTTAGTAAAAGGCACCCATTGGATCAGACAAAATTTTTAAATTACCCTCGGTAGACCATGCGCGAGCCCAATGTTGCATGGACCGCCGCATTCTTCAGCCAATCAGAGCGTGCTTCTTCATATGAAATTTCCAAAATGCCCTTAAGTCGGTCCACCATGCACCGCAAAAAATGCTGACATCATCCAGATGTCAGTGCTGCATCAGTGGGTCGGTCTGCTGGTGCGTTCAAACCAAGCGGTCTGCTAAGCCGATTTTTTGAACCAGTTTGAGCCAGACTGGCTCTTCTTTTTTTTTTGAAATTCAATTTCAGACTCATTTGAAGTCCATTTTGCCTAAAATTTATTTTATCTGAATCAGAAAAATAAGATCTTTATATTGGTGGCCTTCTTTCCTACATAAGATTAATAAAAGTATCAATTTCTAAAGAAATAGATTAATTTATTTTATAATTTAATACTTTTATTAGTATATTTTTACCACTTATCAAGGACCTTGATCTAATTAATTTCTAATTTGATTAGAATCTTATTAGGTTTGGTTAAGCCTAATTTGGTTGGGTTTAACCTGGTCTAATTGGATCTAGAAAATTAGTTTGGTTGAAACAAATTTGTATGAGTCAAATGGTTTAAATTTCAAACTCTTTTTCTACCTGCGCCACTTAGACTTTATCCACGCCATTCTCCATGCCCCTTTATTTTTTATGTGAGTTTTTCACATGTATAAGAGAGTCTTGTGCACCATCTCATTTTCCTCTTTGACCTAGTCCAAGCATTGGATCAGACTAAATTTATTTGAATTTGAATTCAAATGAGTTGGAGGTTGAAACAAGTTCAACCTCCCTATCTCATCTGTTCCCCACGCCAACCTATGTTATGTCACCCATTTTTGAATGATTCAAAGTATGGGCATGCTGATGAGAAGTCTCTCTACGTGTTTCTCAAAGTGGCATTGGCATTGTAAGTGGATGAGGCACTTGTTTGAATTCAAATTTGATGGGAGGTTGAAACAAGTTCAACCTCCAACCCTTATGTCAACCCACGCGGAATTCCCTTTTGGTGGTTGCCAATTTAAAAAGGGTTTTCTGATGGGCATGCATGGATTTGCATGAGGGATCTGAGAGGAGTCCGTGAGGTTTCCTAGAGAGAGAAAAATTATGAGGAGGCGCAAATCTTGAGTGCAGAAAAGTCCAGGAAAAGTTTAGGTCTTCTCGTGCCTACTTTCTTCTAATGCCATGGTACTTTTTTTTTTCTCTTTTTGCTCACCCATTTAAAAAGGAGTTTGAGAGTGGATGATGGTAGAAGGGATAATCCTTGACCCATGAAAATTTGTTTCATAGGAAAACTCCAAAGAGAGAGGGCATGAGAGGGTTTCCGGCACGTCAGGGTTTTTGGGCAAGTGAAACCCTAGAACTGGGTTTCTTGGTTCAGGTGGAGAGATTGAGTGCTGTGAGTACCCTATCACCACAAACATCAGACACTGACTCATCATCCTCCATACTCCATGCTCTAATTTTTTGGAGTGTTTGGGAGATTAGAAAGAAGCTGATCAATTGGATCGATCACGATCAGCCATCGAAGGCCCCAGCGAGGAGCTAACACTCCAGTGGAGCTGGTCGAGATTAGGAGCTCTGTGTGGAGCAATCGTAGAGGCAGAACGAGTGTGCGACTATAGTGCAATACCAGAGGCTTATTATGGTGGATTCAGATTGTGGAGATCAGCTACTCGTGCATAGGTATCGAGTTCTGAACTCATATCGGTTAGCAAATTCGATTTGCTGATCGATCGCATTTGAATTTCAAATTACATATTAGCATGTCTAGATCCTAAGTAGGGTTTATTTGATTAGATCAATGCATGTAGTCAATTAATTTTAGATTAATCTAATCTTTTGCTACTATATATTTCAAAAATATTTTGAAAATGCATGCTTTTACCCTACTCGATTACCTTCAATGGTATCAGAGCATAGGGTTGCTTGACATGTTCTAATATGTAATTAGAAAAATAAATGCTTACATATATGATATGTTAGATCTAGATAACTTAGTAATCAAGAATGAATGAGCCACCAAGCCATCCAGTCATAAGGGACAAGTATGGTTTAAAGGCCATCTCCTCCTATTCAGTCGGGATCCCTTTGGCCGTAGGGGTGCCACCGTGAACTCATTCTTTAAGATGAACAATGAAAGGATTTTAATAATTAAAATTATTTTAATTAAAAAATTAAATATGAATGTATTTGAGATTAGATCTAAAAGATTAATTCATAGTTTAATTTTTATTATGCTTTATTTTTTATTTAAAACTTGCAAAAGGTTGCTGTTTGAGAAATGAGCTGACCCATTTCTAGAACAAGTTGACCCATTTGGAAAATAGAAAATAAAAATCTTTCAAAATTTAAAAAATATTTTTGAAATGTCAAACCCCAACCCATCAGTTCAAAACTTAATTAAAAGAATTAAATATTATTTATAGAATCTAGAATTATAAATTGAAGATTCTAAGTCATAGTCATAAGACTGTGGGTTAAAGGGTTAGATGAATTAGGTCCATTAATTAGGTCAGACCTAAGGTTAGTTAAAGAATGGATTAATCTAGAGTAATTGATCAAATCTAATCTTGTGTTGAATTAGATTAGATCAAGGATACTCTAGAATCAACTCCAATAGTTGTAGTTGGACAAGTCCATGTCTTTAACTAGACCAAGATGGACTTGATTCATGGCTATGCGGTTAAGCCCGAAATTGCTAGGTTGATCAATATAAACCTAATTAACTGGTTGGTGTCTAAGGTAGGTTTGGCAGTCTAGACTAGTGGTTTTTAATTGGGAGCTACTCACACTGAATCGATCTTTGACGAGTTAGTGGCATATCCCTATTAGATATGTGTGCCCTAGAAGTCAGAATTGGCTGACACTTGTAATACACTTCTAAGGGCAAAATTATAATTTTGACTATAAATAATAAAATGAATTATTTTCTATCACATAAGTATATTTAGTATCTGTGATACATTCTTTGAGTTAATGGTAATGATAATTCTTATTTTCAAGAGTTGAAAATTTAAGATAAGAATTTTCATTATTAACTCATAAAATGCTCCTGACCGTAGGATCATCATGAGGATGATGATTGATCCGGTAGGTTAGTGTACAATCGCTTCTTTATAGTAGATGAGTCTTGAGTCTATGGTGTAGAGACACTGAGCGAGAGTACAGGTACTCGTTAGAGAATGAGGGCACTGAGCGTGACCACCTCGAGTAGTCATAAGGAAGTCTACCTTCTCGTCGATGACTGACTCGAAGCTGCAGTGGTGTGTCTGGTTCTTTGACCTGAGGTGCATCGGTAGTTCACCTTGAGGGTGTTATAGTTTGACTACACCATGACTCGATCTCCTAGCCATTCAGAAATCCTGAGGTGTATGTTGGCTATAGCATGTTCATTGTAGGAATTGGATTGCACCAAGATGGAATCTATCTACCTCGATGGATGAGGAGCAGCCCTATGATGATCATGAGAATCAAGTCCATAAGCCCATGGCCATGGTAGAGAGTGAAATAATAGAAAGAGTTTCTATTAAGATTTTCACATCGGACTTGAATCGAATGATTAAATCATATGATAGAAATTAGGGTTTGACGAGTTCACCTTAACCCTAATCTGATCGGGGCTCAAGATAGAAGAACTTAATCACACAAGTAGCTGCACCAAGAGGTTCATTTTTAGTTTTGATGGGTTGCCACCATATGCTGCTAGGTGTCACTGGTGGATTTTGGGAGCAATTAGAATGATTTAGATGATCGATCATTCTAAGTTGTTGAATCAGAAGAGTTCTGATCCATCGAAAGGAGTTTCGATGATGTCCATGATGGAGATCATGACATATCCCATTATCATACAGAACTGAACCTAACTAAATCACACAAAGTAAGGATTTGGATCTGGATATCATCAATTGGACTATCAGTTCAATTGATTTGAATAAGATTCAATTAGGTTCAACGAAATCGTGCTAGCACACGATTGAGCCTAACGTTCTCCTTTTTCTATCATAAAAGTTGTCTCGATCGAGCCAAATGAGTTTGTGCTCACTCAGGTATCTTTACCTAGTCTGACTAGAGCTTATCCAAGTTAGAAAAGGGTTGTCTTAATTTATGAGGTAAATTTGAGACAACACCTGCCATTTTTCATCACCTGCTAATTCTTGTACTTTGACTTGGTCAAATGTTGACCTTTAACCCTTGGACATCTGCCCATATGTCATGCACTTATTGGAGAGTAGATAGGAGCTTGTCCCCTCTCTGAAAATTGAAAAGAAGGGGGCATATGCCCAGGATGGCGTGCGCCCATGGATAGGGATGCTAGAGTCCCACACGGATGGGACTCTAGGTTGCTTCTTGGTTTCTACTTAGGTGGCCCTTGGGTATCTACTTTGACCAGTCTTAGGTGCCATTTAAGAATGAACCTATGGGTCTCTCACCTAATTAGATCAGGTGATGTCATCCCATCAATCAGATTTAGATCTGATTGTACGAAGCAATGTGATTGGCCGGGGTAATGCAGCATCGCATGGTGCAGCAGAGTCTATAAAAGGACCCAATCTGCGCCCACTTTTAAGAACACCTCTTCCAAGCCCATGCCCTAAGACTGTTCCTCTCACTTCTCCATGCCACCATCTGGCCTTCTCCCTCCTCTCCATGCCCAAGAAAGTTGGGTTCTTCTGATTAGTGCGAGTCAAGCAAGAAAGGCTGACGAAAAAGGAAGAAGGCAGCACTGCTGTAGAGACGATGGATGATCTTCAGAAGGTATTTTGAAGATCCTCCAAGTCAGATCCAGATCTAATTTTTGGAAAAAAGAAAGAGAAGGAGAAGATCTCTAGATTTAGCTTGAGTGGATACTAGTAGAGGCTAAGCGTTTGCGTGGCTAGATCCAAAACCTCAGAGCTTCCATAGGATCATCAACGGGTAATCAGATTACTCAAGATCAAGGTAAAAATTAATTAATTTAGAATTAATTTAGTTTTATTTTCTTAATTATTAGAATATAAATCAAATCTAAAAAGTGTCAGATTTGATCTAGATCTGAGAGGAGAATTTTTGAAATATGCCTCTCGATACAATCAGATCTGAACGAACCTGATCCAAAAAATTAAGATTTTCCTTCAACTGGTATTAGAGCTTGGTTATTATTAAATTAGATCTAATTTAATCTGATTAATTAGTGATTTTAGATATCACATGAGATGTGATTAGATCTAAAATCAAAAAAATAAAAATTAAAATAAATTAATATAGATCTAATATGTATGAGATACATAACTAGACTAGGTGTAAAATTGTTCTATGTGTAGTCTAGTATAATCATATTTTTTATTTGATTGAATATGACTTTTTGGATCTATTTATTTTTTATTTTTTGATATTATAAATATTATAATCAGATCTAAAAATAAAAAATAAAATTAAAATTTAATTTGTTCATATGAGATATGATAGTTGCATGTTTAGACTAGTTGTAGAATAGTTCTGCAAATAGGTCTAGATTAAATTTTATTTGATAAGATCAAATTTAAATTTAATTTTTTAGATGATTATGAGATAATTTAGATCTAAAAAATATGCATGCATGATATATGTGATATATACAAAATATATTTTAATTAGATCTATTTTTTTATATGAGATATATGCTTAGATCTAATTAGTTTTTGTAGATTAGTTGTATTTTCTGATTAAGGCGTTCCCCTTGGCCGTCCGATCATAAGAATAAAGTAGGGCTTAAAGACCCTCTCCTTCCATTCGATGGGGTGTTCTTATGATGTGTAGGGGTGCTGCGCGTTCGTCCTTAATCAGAAAATTAAAAACTTACTTTCTGCAAAATCCTAGATCCTGAAAACCCTAGGATCTTATTTACATGTTTTATTTATGAACCCTAACTTAATTAAGAATTAAGATTATGAAATATTAATTAGGTCTAAAATTGAGAATTTTTGATCTAAGACATATTCATAAAATTGGGTTCGGGCTTGGGTAGCTCAATTAGGTCTAAGCGGTTGATCAAACCGAATCAAGAGTTGGTTAGATGGGATCAACAATGCTTAAATTGACCAGCCTAATAGGATTAAGTCTGGGTCAAGATCGAGTCACGAATGTGATCGATCAAGCTAAGACCTAATTAGGCTCAGTGGTTAGAGTCTAGATTGTAGGCTAACCCATTTGGTTCTGGCTCAACAATTTGGTGTCTAAGGTAAGTTTGGCAGATACGATCCGACTGATTTTTAATTGGAGAGCTACTCGACTTGAATGCATTCTTGTCGAGTTAATGGCATATCCCTTCCACCGATCTCACTTACCTGGCCATGTTTGTTGACTCAGTTCTGATCTGAGGTGGTCAATAATCCGAGCTAACCCATGCCACTAGGTTAGTCATAATGGTTATGACTATGTCAAGTCTAGTTTAATGAGACCTAAATCAAATCTTCCTAAGAAAAGATTAAGTCTAAGGTCTTCCACCATTGTAGATGTGTGGGCCCTTCCCGGGGTTGATTGTTCTCGGCTGGTTACAGTGGCTCAGTTGCACCAGAAAGATGCAACCATGTCTATTAGGCATTGGATGCTACAGGGCTGGAGGATGGATTGGGCTCAATATTTTGGATACGGTGAGAGACTCAATTAGGAAATCCAATCTATGCAAATGGTGGGTCTGACTTAACTAAGGAGTGGATCAATATTCCGGATATGGTGAGATTCATGAATTAGAGATCCAAGTTTGGGTGCACCATGATTAGAGAATCATTGAACAAGAGTTGTTCACTCATTGGCTAACCCATCACCAATAACTGTTAGGTGAGGTGATGAGTCAGTTGGTGAGACCGCACCACCCACTAGAAATCATTAATCATGGAGATTTTCGCATCTCTACAGAGGGAGTGTAGGGATCCAAGAAAATAGTGGGAGCTAATTTGTTTAAAAATAAAATCTCTAAA
>QRFJ01003267.1:0-23929 GCA_006176705.1 Cocos nucifera
AAAAGCGAGAGATAATTCAGTTTTTGTGGAATTAGTCAAACAAAAACAAGTTGTTTAACCTAGAACCTCTATTGGATAGAGTTTCAATATATCACTGTTCCTTATTCTCTGAGGTCCAAACCCACGCTGATTTTTCCTCTAATTTTTTCCATTGAGCAAAACTATAAGACGTGATCTATTGTCTATGGAGAGAGTCATGCAAAATAATGAGAGAAATGGTTGCTCAATGAGATCGTGGGCAGTCAGCAATCCTTACCTGCAATTGATCTGCCTTCTCTTTAGTTATTTTGACCTACGACAAGGCACTCTAATCAGTGAGTGATTCGTCTCTTGATGGTTGTAGCACAGAATAAGGTTAATGGGTAGTAGTGAATCGATTTTGTACTTTTTGAGATAAAAGAGTTGAAGCTTCCTGTTGTAGGAAGTCATGCGTGGTGTGTTGGGGTTGTGTGGTGAGGTCTTGGGTACTATGTATTGAGAGTGGCTCTAAAGACTGGTAATTTTTGTGATGGAATGTACACGAGAGTTGTCATGGGTAGGGTCTACGTAGGTGAGAGAAAAAGAATAGAGAGAAGGCAAGGCTCTTCTCTAAGGGTTTTCTAACGATCCCAGGTTTTTCACATCTTTTTGAAAAAAACAGCTACAGAAAGAGAAGTTCTTTTTAGAGAGGGAGGAGCACATCTCTTCTTTGTTATTTTGGAAGGTTCCATATAGTTGATCAAAGAGACACGGAGGTTTCATACCATCAGAAGAGGACTGACGAAGAAGGATTAACATCAGTACTAGCATACTATAGGCCTGATTTCCAATCACTAGAACTTCCGAATTCAACGATCGAGACTTCCGGTGTGAACTTTCTAGTAGAGGCGACCAAACCACTATATACAGACACTCATGTCGAAATGATGACCTCAGCCTTTCGGATCAAGCAAGTAGAGTCTTTCCTCAAACTTCATGAAAGATAAAAGAGATTTCGATCTTTTTCTCCCACCTAGATTAAGATTAGTTGAGTTTGATGTTTGGACGATAATCAACATCAATTATCTTTTAACTAATTTATCTTGTAGAATTTATCTTCCATGCATGCAAGATCATTTATTAATCCTAGATTTAGAAATTTATTTATATATTTTTAAAAAATCTAATGATGATTAATTTATACGTCTCTGATCTAACCTGTTTTGAAAAAGTTTAGAAAATATTTACAAGAAAAAACCTTAGATTTTTTCTTCATTGAAACATATCTTGTAGCTGAGGAGGGAGCCTCAAACCTAAAATTTCACTCAATCTGCCTCATCAGCCACCAACATAATGCCAATGGATTGCTTGTTGGTTCAGCTCATTGAGCACTTCTAGTACAAGCATCTCGGTCCATCCACGTGCATTGGAGCATGGTTCCTTGGCTGCCCAGATTCTGTCAAAACTCGTACAGGATTCATTCATCCGCTCCAAGTCCAAGATCTTCAACCTTTCGCTGCTCAGCTACCAAAATCTTAGCATTCTTCATGTAACTTATCATTATCCCAGATAATGATCCGCGCGACTAGGTAGTGTCCATAACTGCACAAAGAAAAATAAAAAAATCTAATTAGGCTAAAATAATTCTTATTAAATCTACAGATTTGAACTTTAATTAAAAGGTGTCTCACTACTATTGTTTATTCAATTGATACGACTCCTATCGTCGCAATTCGGAAAAAATTTATCCTAACCCCGTCTTAAGTGGTTCTAAGAATCCATATTGACTGGACATAGCGTCCGACTTTGGCTCAGAGTCAAGATCCCAATCGTGCAAATCTATGGATGGGTTCTATAACCAGCTTAATTTTTTATTAATACAATTCTTAAGTTTAAGGCCTAGATCTTCTCAAGTCAGTAGGCTTTGGCTCCACTAAAAACTATCTACGTTTGTAGGTCTAACCATTAACGGATAACCATACTTGGCTTGATCACTACTAATGCACTGGATTAAGGTACAACTTTGGTTTGGTCAATTGCTAACCAATCACTTTAGAAGGACGCAACGATCAACGGTAATGCAGTATATTGGAATAAACTAATTTGAATAGCTGATATAGCCCAGCGCCTTTTAGGCACTCCAAGTCGATTATCAAAGCTAGAGTGGATCCATCTTGATCATTCATAGCTTAGCAGGAGGCTATGGAATCTGAGCTTTCATCGACCAAACTAATGTATTTTAATTATTAAGGCCCTAATAATCTTTAAGAGAAAATTCTGGTTAACATCAATTTACAAGAGAATATGAGAAGATTACTAGCTAATCATGGATTCTGTTTTTCATCTGGACTTTATGCCAAAGTGTCAAGATTAGAATGAGCGACCGAGTGGCATATAAGGTTGCGCGAGTCGCTGGTAGGTGGGGCACCTAAATTAGTGCACAGGGTACTATAGTTAGCCGTTAGTTGTATGTGAAGGTCAGCTCGAAATTATCAAGGTGGTGATCTTAAATCGAAACTATTTAATTTTCACGCAAAAAGCTTCAGGTAAGTGAGATCGGACGGGGGCTGAAAGGGAATACTACCATTAACTCATCAAAGACTTCAAATCAGCTATGAGTACGCTCTAAATAATAAAGAACCACTGAGTCCATAAAATTGTCAGATTCTAACGCTCTAGACATTAACTTGCGTTAATTAGTTTTCATGCTGGATGCATCCTAAACCAGCTTTGTGGTCCTAGGACCCACTTAGCCAAAGAATCAGTCTATTTGGTTCTTGTTAACAGAATGTGGTGGCATTAACCACTACAACTATTGCAATTCAATCTCAGAGTCGCTTGACCTTAATCTAAGACAATAAATTTGATTAAATTTAGTCAATTACTCTAATAGGTCTATTCTCATCTAAGAGTCTGTGAAGGAGTCTGAGACATGAATTAAGTCCAGAAGCATCCTAAGTTGCAACTCTAACCTAAGGCGATTAGATACTCAAATTGGCTCGTGGTTGTATGAGTGTTTCTAAATCTAGGATCATTTAAGTTCATAATTCTAGATTTTTGAATCATAATACCTTACATCTCTTAATTAAGTGCTAGGCTGAGGGTTGGCGGGTTTGGCATTTCAAACAACTGATTTAACATGTTTAAAATATTCTTTCTAAACATATGTTGGCCTATGTCACAGTAAATGCGTTGATCTGCATTTCAAAACAATAAGTTCGACTTTCATTTCATTAACATCAACCCGTCTGTATATTTTAATTTATAAATTAATATGCATAAACATAAATAAAATTATGAATCTTATTTATAGATCTGAATGCTAACCATCAATTCATGATCACTAAAATTTAGATTGAAATAAGTCTTAATTTCTTAATTAAATCCATAAATTTACATAGGATAAAATATCTAAAAAGTATTAGACGTCTTTAATCCTTTTAAATCAGCAAAGATACTAGGGTAATCTCATTTCAACACATGTAGTAGCAGATCAAATCGTTACAGCGAGTATCAGACACCATTAGTAGTTGATTAAGATGAAGTCCCTCATGCAAATCTAAAAATTTCTTATTCTTAAATTAAAACAAAATTTTTAAATCTATTTAAATTTAAAATTTATTTAGATCATATCTATCATATTTACCTACACTGTAATTTTGATATTAACCACGAACTAAATAATCTTTTTCACTAATAAAAGGTAATCTTACAGCAAGACAATCTTAAATGTGTGAAATTATGTTCCAGTCTACGGATGCTATAATATTTAATTTTAGATTTATAAAACTTATGACTTATAATTTAGATCTCATCTTAAAATATAGATGTAACTCTATAGCATGCCATAAAATAGTTCAATGTCAAACAGACACTCAGGCTCTGATCACCAATAGAACGGAAATTTCTAGGAATTATATGCAACTTTTTAAAACTCTTTCCAAATAATTAAAGATGCAGGTGGAAGTCAGGTCGGAGGTTATAATCCAATATTAAGGAATTAGAATATGCAACAAACTCCTAATACTAGGAGATCTTAATGGACAGATGCTAGAACACCTATCTGAATTTAAATTTAAAGAAATATTAATAATACATCAATTGATTGATCACAGAAAGGTGATTAAATATTTCATCTAGGAGCTCTAATCTAAGTCATATTATCGCAAGGAATTGATGGTGCTCCCAAGCCTTTAGGATGGGCCACGTAAAGGAGCAGGTTGTTGGATCTAACGAGCGATTCTATAAAGGAGCCGCTTGGTTGGTTGCTTCAAAGATTAGGAGAAACTGAAGCAAGGATGAAATCGCAAGAGAACCTAAACGTCGGAGAATCAGAGACTTGCAGAACCGAAGATTTTCTCATCGGTTAGCCCGGTTCAGTCTAAACAAGGTCGACTAAGTCTGCACGAGCATAAGCAAAGATAGAGAGCTGAGCGACTTGGGACTATTGCCGTAACGGCAACTAGGACTGGCGCCCGGCTCAATGTTGGACACGGAGCCGACCTAGTGAAACTTAGCCGCTCAATGCTTAGACTGAGCCGACTCAGTGCGGCAGGTAGCAGTTAGTGAGGGGTTATCATTTTGGCTAGTGATCTGGGATAGTGATTTGATGTTATTCTGGAAAGGAATTATGTACCAAGTTAATCAGTCCAGTCTATTAATGGTTTTGCAGGCGTAGTTTTGTATGATAATTTGGATAATTAAATTTATTATTAACGTACAAAATAGTTTGACGATCTTTATTCAATCAGTTGACATCTCTAATGATACTCGTAGTTATTGAGTGATGACGAGTCCTTAGGGATTGGGTTCTGGTAGTGTTTGTTGCTGAGTTGCAGACAGTGAGAGTGATTGTATCGAGTTCAAGTTTAGTTCTTAGAATTGGTGTTTCGAGCACAAATTGAGTGGAGGTGGGAACTTGTTTGAAATAGTAGGGATTACTACGAATGTGCGTCTGAGTCTGAGAATCTGGTCGCGCTATACTTGCGCCGATAGTAAGTTTGGTTTGTCTCGTAATGAGCGATCAGTTAGAACATCTAAGGAGTGTGGAGTTAGACACTGGTATGGCGTGCAATATGAAGATTTAATGTATTAGTACGTTGTACAAGGTGATGTGGACGTGGTCCAGTAGTGATCCGTATTGCATTTATCGAACGGCGACCGGAACTCCAGGCAGTTCTGACTGCGTTAGAAATGCTCTCTGATTGAAAGAGTTACGGTATAGTCAGTTATCCCTTAGACCTGAGATACGACGGTCAGGTGACTGTCAAGCAAGCTGCACCTGATTGCTTTGGAAGATGGAGCTAGGTTACCTACAATTTTCAACTGTAGGCGAAGCAGAAGGGCGTCACTGGGAGTGTGCTCATAATCTAGTACTGTGTATGTATGTCGGTAGTGATGATCAAAAGAAGTGGTAATTGACCACCTACCAAGGAGTTATGAGTAAGAGATCGTATCACTATAGTTTCAATATAGCAGAAACCTTGGCAGGATAATCCATCAGGAGTATGGATTGCTGATATTTTTGAATGATATGTGGTACAACCTGACACCGAGGGTGACAGTCGTAACTCTGAGTGTCCTACGACAGTATTTGTGTCAAGAGGAGAATAATAATGGAAACTATATGCCGCAATGGGTTCTAAGGATGGCTATTTTATTACCTTTCGACCTATCCGACCATTCGGTATCATTGCTAGATGGTTCACTTTAATTGGTAATAAAAAATTTATTTCTAATGCTGATCGACTGTTAGGTTTGGACCTATGAGGTTCACACATATTAGAGCTTATGATCTATCGGATGGTTGATCAATGATTAGAAATCGTTCTAGGGTTAAACAACAATACGATTGATGTTTTAATCTAGTGGCAAATATTGTAGGAGGATCATTAGCAATTGGATTACTAATTTACTTAAGTTCTGATTAAATAAATAGGTTGAGATTTAAGTCTAATTAAATATGATTTAATTATAAGTTTGCGTTTGTGTGCTTGATTGGATCAAGTTCAATGGTTTATCTGCGATAAGCCAAGTAAGGAAAGAACTAATCCTCAGTCTAACTAGGACTCTGGATTCAATCTAAATTTTCTAATTTAATTAAAAAATAAATTAGAATTAAATTTAATTTTCAATCTAATCTTAATTAAGTTCTTAAATGGATTAGGGGCCTAATCTTAATTGGGTTGTGTTTTAATTGCTTGATTTCTATCTTGAGGTTATAACGATCTTGTTTGAGACCAACGTCATAAATAGGAGTCCTAGTGCTAACTAGACTCCCTATCATCTTTACGCCACTTAATTTCCTCAGCCCCATGACCTTATTGTTTTGTTTCTTAATGAAATTCCTCTCCACTCCCATGGCTTCTCTATGTCCTCTCCATCTTTCTTTCTTATAAGGAATCATGGGTGTTGGAAGACCAAGTCAATAAGAGGGATGTTAGTTTGCTTCTAGGATCTATGAGATCAGATATGCCTTGTTGACGCAATACAAACTTCCACCTTGAGTGCCATCCCCTCTTCAATTATTCTATTTTATTCTAATGAAAATAATCTCCTTTTTTATGGCGCCCTTCCTCTCTGTTCGCTACCATAGCACGAGCCAGATCAATTATGAGGAGGAGTTGTTAGAATAATGTGTGCCCCTAGGAAAGCCAGAATTGGCTGACCACAGATTCGTTAGATAAACCTGTCTAGGGGCAAATATATAATTTTACTACGTAATAAGTGAAATGTGATATTTTCTTATCAACATAATGTAGTGATATTTAAGTGCTGTGAATACATCCATTGAGTTAATGTAATGATATGATTTTTAATTTTCAAGAGAGTGAAAATTAAAGACAAGATCTATCATTATTCAATCATAAAATGCTCCTCACCGTAGGACTCATGAGGAATAGTTGATTGATCCAAAAGTTTAATGTAGTCATTGCTTCTTTTATATAGATAGTGAGTTCTGATTTACGCGGCTGTAGAGAGATACTGGCAGTTGAGAGTAAGATATCTTGTTAGAGCAATGAGCGGCAACTGAGCGTTGACCACCATCGAGTATCCATACATAAGAATGTCTAACCATGCTCGTTTGAACTGACTGACTCGAAGCTCAGTGGATGTGTTGGTTCTTTGGATTCTAGGTGTACTACGGCGATGTTTATCCTTGAGAAGGATGCTTAGATACGTTTATCGACAGGATTATTACCACTTGATTCCCGCTCTCTAGCTCATTTGAAATTCTGCAGGTGTATATGTGGTGTAGCATTATTCACTATAGAAACTATGGATGCACAGTAAAATGGAAAATCTATCTACGTCAAGGTGTGGATGATGGACCCTATAATGATCAAAGCGGAATTCATGAGGCCTTAAAGTAAAGTCCATGGCCATAAGGCAGAAAAGTGTAAGATAATAGAAAGAGTTTCTATTAAGGTTTTTATATCGGACTTGAATCGACATGATTAAATCATGATGATAGGAGGCAATTCAGGGTTGACGACGTTTCACCCTTACCTGCTTGATATACCTGAATTGGAGCTCAAGATAGAAGACTGATCACACAAGTAGCTACACCAAGCAGGTATCAATCTTCCAGTTTTGATGGAATTGCCACTATACTTCGCTGACTTAGGTGTCAATAAGCAAATTTTGGGAACGCAAATTAGAACTGATTTAAGATGACATCAATTCATCAGTCTAGTTGTCTGAATTCAAGAAGATTTCCTGGATCCATCGAATAGGAGTTTCGATAAGTGTTAGATGACATGATTTCCGGGATAGCGGTAATGGACTGAAATGTAGCGCCAGTATAAAGACGTGAAGTCTAGTGGGTCATTAAGTAGGGTATGAATCTAGCAGTATGTAGTCATACTTGGTACCTATAAGCAGTTTTTCAGATTTTCAATGATTTGTAATTGGATTCATATTCAAATTAGGCACATTGCTAAGAAAAATCTTCGTGCTACGGGGAGGTCACATGATTTGAGATCTTAACATAGCTCTCTTTTTAAGTCATTAAGTTGTCAGTCGCTATCTTGCGTTCAAATGGTTATGTGTTCATAACTATGGATATCGTACTGGAGTCAAATGTTGTTGTCAGCTCGTACTTGACTGTGCTGGACCGTGGAGCTTGTCCTAGGTTCAGGAACAAGGTATTTATCTGTTAATTGGTTGCGAGATAAGGTTGAGGATAAATTCGGACTACGTTATATTTTTCCATCACGCTACTAATGTAATTCGTGTATCCTTGTGAGCTTTGTGGTCAAACATTGACCTTTGATCCTTGGACAGTTCTGCCCTCGTATATATGCAGGCACTTATTTTGAGAGAGATTGAGGCACTGTGCTTCCTTGTTCTGGGAAATTGAAAGGAGGGCATGCCTCAAGGCATGGCGCCTACGATTGGATAGGGACGCCTGGAGTCCGGCATACAACGGATGGGACTCCAGGGTTGCTTCTTGATTCAAACGTAGGTGGACCCCACCACGCTTAGACTTTGACGTCTTTAGGGACACCTGGTGAGATCTAGGACCTCGTGCTGGTTGGGAAATACTAAGTGGTACCTTGCGAGTTCTGATGTTCGAAAAATTCACCCAGAGTCCAATCACGAGCCTGATTAGATCTGATTAAAATCAAGCAACGTGATCTTGGGCTAGGAAGCTGATGTGGCGACTAGAACATGGCCGCGGTCTATATAATAGAGACCGTACTGTGCCCACGTTTTTCATAGATCTTCTCCTCTAGCCATGTGCCTCAAGGCGCTGCCGTTCTTTGTCTCTTCCTGCCAACCTTGTTCTGATCCTGCTCTCTCTCTCTCTCACACGCCACACACCCAAGGAAGTTGGGCCTTCAAATTAGTGCGATTCGGACAAGAAAAGGCCGACGAGAAAGGAAGAAGGCAGCACTGCTATAGAGATGATTGCTGATCTTTAGAAGGAATTTTGAAGATCCTCCAAGTTAGATCCAAATCTAATTTTTGGAGATGAGATAAAGAAGGAGAAGATCTCCAGATCCAGCTTGAGTGGATATCGGTAGAGGTCAGGCGCTTGCGTGGCTAGATCCAAAATCTCAGGACTTCAGCACGATCATCAATGGGTAATCAGATTATCCAGAATCAAGATAAAATTAATTTAGATTTGATTTAATTTAATTTTCTTGATTACCAAATCATAAAATTAGATCTAAAAAATATCAGATGTGATTAGAATCTAAGAAAAAATTTTTAAAATATGCCTCTCGATCCAATCAGATCTGAATGAACCTGATCCTAGAAAATCAAGATTTTCCTTTAGAGGTGCCCAAGAGTTGGGCGCCCCAACAACTTTCCATGTTTGGATATTCCTAATCTAGGATTTTGATCTAACTTGGACTCTTTTTTTTCTTTATTTATTGGATAAATTTTATTCTAATTTTTTCATGAATTATAGAGCTTTAGGAGAGGTTTGGGGTGTGCAAAAATTAGATAAAGAGGATCCTTGGGCATAGGGGTTCCATACCAAACTAGGTATCTAGGTAAGAGAAAAGAGAAGAAGAATAGGGTCTTCTTCTAAGGCTGTTTTATTTTAAATTTTTTCTTTTTTTTAAATTATTTTAAGAGAGTCTTAGATCAGTAAACTCTTATCTTCCTTCTTATATTTTGGAGAGTTAAAATTTTGAAGAAGGGAGCATCGGATCAACCATCGAAAAAGGATAAGCATAGTACTAGCATGCTGTGCTGATTTTCTGCATCGAACTTCAGATCAGAGATCATAGACTCATATAGACAACTCCTAGAGGTCGGATGCATATGTGGCTCGTGACTTCATTCTCAAGTCCGGATCAGCAAGTTAGAATATCTAACTTGCTCAGATAATAGATTTGATCTAGTAATTTCATACCTGCATTTGATGTAGTATAGATTTAGGTTGATTTGATTAACCTTTTACTTTTTTTTTTGATTTTAATTTTTGGTTTAATAGCATACCTTGATCATATAATACATCTAAGATCTAGATATTTATATATTTATTTAAATAAATATTTAATTTATTTAAGTCTTTCACTACAAGATCTTGAAAAATTTTTTAAGATCTACTTGTAAAACCATAGATCTTGTTTCCTCAATTTATATCAGAGCAAGGTTGTTATTATATGATTTTTATGCATGTTTAGAATATTTCTTAGATTAAATCTAATTTATAATTTAATTATTAAATCTAAAATTAAAAAAAATATTTTAGATTGCATAGACTGTCATAAGATTGTCCTGCTGTAAGGTTTATCCCTTACATTGAATAGGTTGTCCTAGTACATGCTGATTTAAAATATTGATCATAAAATTTTAAATTAGATCTAAGAGATTTTATGATCTGATTAAAAATATTTTAATCTAATTTTAATCTTCATAAATATGTTAGATTTGATCTAGGAAGATTTATGATTGATTATTATTGAAATTATTTCAATTACATGAACCTGTTTAGATTAGATCTAAAGTAGATTCATGTTTATGTTACTTGCATATTGATTATGAATCAAAGATGAAACTTGGTTGATAGAACCATATTGTAAAAATATTTTATAAACATGAAAACTATTTTCGAAAAGCCAAACCCCAACCCTCAGCCTAAAACTTAATTAATAATCAAAAAGTTGTTTGATTAGGTTCTAGGATTGTAAATTGAAGATCCTATGACATGAATCATAACACATTGGGTTAATGAGTTAGTGGGGATTAGGTCCATTAATTGGGTTAGACCTAGGATTAGATTAAAGAATGAACTTAATTAGAGAATTGATTAAATCTAATCAATTGTTGTCTTAGATTAGGTCAATGATTCTCTAGATCAATTGCAATAGTTGTAGTTGGTCAAGTCCATGTCTTTAACAAGACTCAAGATGGACTTGATTCTTGGCTACGCGCTCTAGCATAAATTATTAGGTTGATCTAATTAAAACTAATTAAACCAGTTGGTGTCTAAGGTAAACCAGACCAGTGGTTTTTAATTGGCAGCTCGCTTACTTGGCTATTTCTGATGGTGTCTAAGAAAAGCCTGGCAGACCATTCCACTGATCGAACTTACCTAACCTCTTGGTGAGATTATGTTTTGATCAGATCGCTTAACTATTTGAGCTGACACATGTCAGCTAGGTAAATCAGTTTGACTGATTTAGGTGCTCCTAGACCAGTCTATTAATGATCTCCCTTAAGCTGACTTGGTGAAGTTAGTGGAAGGATCATGACAAGCTGGTTAATTTGACCTACTCGCTTTTTTGAATTAAATTTTCTAAAATTATTAGGTCCCTAAAATGAAATAGTTATATGTTAACTAGATCATAGCCTCCCATTAAAGTGAATGATAATGAGTCCATCAGTTGGATAATCATTGGAGGTCCAAAGGCCTGATGGTTATCGATTGATGGAATTATCATTCATTATATGATCACTTAGATACATCTTTCTAAATAGTGGTCAAGTGAGCCAACCAAAGTTGGGCCTGATCATTCATTGGTTGGATGGGCCAAGTATGGTCATATTAATGGTTGGATCTAACTAAACCCTTTTTTGAGAAGGCCAAAGCCAACCGATCCGGGCCTAGGGCAAAATTTAATTACAAAAATTATTTGAAGAAATAATTGGTTATGAACCTATCCTTAGATGTACATGGGTGGACCAACCAAAGTTGGGCTTGTGTACAGTCTATGTGGACTCTAATACCCACTAAGAAATTAGGATAATTCCTCGAATTGGAGGTAGAAGCTACCAATTCGAATAAAATAGTGGAAGAAATTTTTTTATTAAAGTCCAAATTTTTAGGTTTAATGAATCAATTACTAATTAGATTTTGATTTTTCTTTGTGCAGATATGGCCACTTTTCTATCGCTCCGATCATTGTTGGACAATGATAAGTTGGTGTGACCCAACTTTGGTAGCTAGTACCGAAAGTTGAAGATTATCTTAGAGCATGAATGGATCCTATATGTGTTGATAGATCCTGCACCTGAGGAGCCAGCTGCCAATGCACGTGAAATAGTCAGAGACACTTATCAAAAGTGGCTCAGTGATCAAACCATGGTGCGCTATATTGTGCTGGCTACGATGAGTGATGAGTTTAGTCATAGGTTTGAGATAGCTCAGCCAAATGAAATGCTCCACGTATTGGAGGATTCTTTTGGCACACCTGATGACGTTGAGAGGCACAAGACTAGTTGCGATATCTTCAATGCTAGAATGCGGGACAGAGCCTCTATTACTGATCATGTACTGTACTATATATGATCGAGCTGATAGAGAACTTGAGCAAACTCGGCATTTCCTTACATGAACAACTTGAAAAAGATACAATACTGAACTTGCTGCCGAAGTTCTTTCTCCCTTTTCTTACTCATTATAGAATGACAAAGCCCGAAGTAAACTATCATGGCTTACTAGGGTTACTTTAGAACTTTGAGAAGGATCACGAGCTCCATAAAGAATTGGTGAACTTAGTGGGATGTTCGTCTTCTAGTTCTCAACCCTTTAGAAAAGGAAAGAAGAACAAGAAGAAGAAAATAAAGAAGGTGCAAGTTCAGGTTGGGACATCAGTGCAGGACAGACCAGGAAGATCAAGCCCGATAAGAGTCAAGCTGAATGCTTCCTTTGCAAGAAGCAGGGGCACTGAAAGAGAAACTATCCTCAGTACATTGCCTCCCTAGATCCGAACAGGTAGAGAAAGAAGCAAGCTATTACTAGGCAAGGTATTTATATGATAACTCCTTATAATTTCTCTATTTGTGATATTACTAATTGGGTATTGGATACCGATAGCCCTTACCATATTTGCAATTCGTTGCAGGGGTTGCAGGTCAGTAGAAGATTCAAGCAAGATGAGAGATTCTTAAACGTTGGAGATCGAAGACCAGTTACAATTCTAGCTTTAGAAATTTTGAAACTTATATTTGAATCTCATACCGTTGTTCTTAGTGATTGTCATTTCTATCCTAGTTTTTTTTTTAAATATCATTTCTATAGGCCTTTTGGCCATGAACAATTATGAAATTTCAATAAGAAAACGAGTTTGTAATGTCATTGAGAATGGTATTACTGCTTTCCATGGACAATTGAACAATGGTGTATATATATTATCACAACTTGTTAATGTAGTCTATTCTACTGACAAGCATCCTAGATTAGATAGTCTATTAGATATCTACTTATGGCACTATAAGCTAGGTCATATAAATAAGAATAGGATAAATAGGTTGACTCAAGAGAAAATCCTCAAAGTCAATGATTGTGAATCACTTCCAATCTATGAGTCCTGTCTTCTTGGTAAAATGACCAAGTCATCTTTTACTGGAAAAGATGAGAAAGCCAATGAGCTCTTAAATCTAGTACATACTGATGTATGTGGACCAATGAGCATAAGTGCTAGAGGTGGATATGTCTACTTCATCACTTTCACAGATGATCTATCTAGATATGGATATGTCTATCTGATAAAGCATAAGTCAGATTTCTTTTGAAATATTCAAACGATTTCGAAGTGAAGTAGAAAAATAAACTGAAAAGAGTATTAAAACTCTTCGATCTGACCGAGGAGGAGAATATCTTTCTGATGAGTTTCTTACATACCTAGGAGAGAATGAAATTCTCTCCAAATGGACTCCTCCTGGAATACCACAACATAATGGTGTGTCTGAAAGGAAGAATCAAACTTTGTTAGATATGGTCCAATCCATGATGGAATTTGCTAGCTTGCCGATATCCTTCTAGGGATATGCACTCAAATTGGCTTGCTATCTATTAAATAGGATTCCAAGTAAGTCTGTAGTTAAAACCCCATATGAGATTTGGATAGGACGTAACCCAGCACTTTCATACCTTAGGGTTTGGGGGTGCCCGACTTATGTCAAACGATTAGTTACAGACAAAGTTGGACGTAGGTCTGATAAGTGTACATTCATAGGGTACCCAAAAGAGACCAAAGGATACTATTTCTACCATGCTGATGAACAAAAGGTGTTCGTCAGCCTTAGGGCAACCTTTTTAGAAAAGGAGTTCCTTGATGAAGGAACTATTGCCTCTAAGGTTGAACTTGATGAAGTTCAATAGGCATAAAGTCCGATACAGAATGTTGAACCAAAGTCGAATTTGATTAGATTAGATCCGAAGCCAAGTGAACGTGCATAATTAAGGCGATCCGGTGGAGTACCTCACCATCCGGATAGATACTATGAAATCTTGGTCTAAGATGTTGATCCCATCAAACTCGATGAGAATGATGAGGACCCGATCACTTATATGGATGTGATGCAGAGATCCGACTCTGAAAAATGGCTAGAAGTCATGAGATTCAAAATAAATTTCATGAAGGTCAATGATGTATGGACATTAGTTGACCCACCTGAAGGGGTTAAACCCATTGGGTGTTAATGGGTCTTCAAAAGAAAGAGGGGCGCAGACAGAAAGGTGGAGACCCATAAAGTCCATCTGATTACCAAGGGGTATCATCAACATGATGGTATTGACTATGATGAGATATTCTTTTCTGTGGCAATGCTCAAGTCCATTCGAATCATGCTTGCCATTGCTGCCCATCTGGACTATGAGATCTGGTAGATGGATGTGAAGACATCTTTCTTAAATGGAGTGCTGACCGAAGAGGTGTATATGATACAATCTGAAGGGTTCACATCTACAGATGAGTTCAAGGTGTGCAAGCTTTATAAATTCATTTATGGATTTAAGCAGACATCTCGGAGTTGGAACATGCATTTTGATAAAGTGATCAAAACATATGGCTTCGTTAAGAATGAAGAAGAACCCTGCATTTACAAATGGGCAAATGATCCAGTAGTGGTATTTCTTATTTTGTACGTGGATGATATTTTCTTAATCGAAAATGACATCCCCATACTATAAGGAATAAAAGCCTGGTTGTCATCACAGTTCTTCATTAAGGACTTGGGTGAAGCATCCTACATCCTAGGGATGAAGATCTATAGGAATAGATCTAAAAGGATGCTTGGTATGTCCCAATCCACGTACATAAAAACAATGCTGAAGAGGTTTAGCATGGAGAATTTCAAAAAGGGCTATCGTCTGATAGACCAAGAAATTTCTCTCTCTAAAAAGGATTGTCCGACAACTTCTGAAAAGAGAGAGCTTATAGGTAGAATCACATATGCTTCGATAGTGGGATCTATTATGTATGCAATGACATGTATCAGATCAGACGTGGCATACTCTCTAGAAGTGGTGAGTAGATACCAATCTGACCTAAGAGAAAATCACTAGAAGGTGGTTAAAACCATCCTTAAGTTTTTAAGAAATACTAAGGACCAATGGTTGGTTTATGGTGAGTCAGATCTGAAGCTTATGGGATTTACAGACTTCGCTAGTGTGCCTTCAATTACTTTGCTTAAGCTATGGTGCCAGTGCTATCGTAGTAGAGCAGGACTAGACCATCAATGGAGGATGCTACTACAAGCTCGAGGATGAACTTCTTCAGCCACACAGCTTTCTTTGCGGCATCTGATGCTGCCATGTACTCTGCTTCACAAATAGAGTCAGCCACTATATGCTGCTTGAAACTTTTTTAGTAGATGGATCTACTATTTAGAGTAAAGATATATCATAACACACTTTTACTATCATCATGATCAGATTGAAAGTTAGATTCTGTAAACCCCACAAGCTTCAAATCTGACTCACCATAAACCAACCATTGGTCCTTAGTATCTCTCAAATACTTAAGGATGGTTTTAACCATCTTTCAGTGATTTTCTCTAAGGTTAGACTGGTATCTACTCACTACTCTTAGTGAGTATGCCACATCTGGTCTCATGCATATCATTGCATACATAATAGATCCCACTGTTGAAGCATATAAAATTCTACTCATACGCTCTCTCTTTAGGATTTATTGAACAATCCTTCTTAGAAAGAAAAATTTCTTGGCTTATTGGAAGATAGTCCTTTTTGAAATTCTCCATGCTGAACCTCTTCAAAATAGTTTTTATATACATGGATTGGGATATACCAAGCATCCTTTAAGATCTATCTCTATAGATCTTCATCCCTAGGATGTAGAATGCTTCACCCAAATCCTTCATGAAGAACTGTGATGACAATCAAACTTTTATTCCTTGTAGTATGAAGATGTCATTCTCGATTAAGAGAATATCATCCACGTACAAGATAAGAAATATCACTGCTGGACCATTTGTCCATTTGTAAATATAGGATTCTTCTCTATTCTTAACAAAGCCATACATTTTGATCACTTTATTAAATCGTATGTTCCAACTCTGAGATACTTGCTTCAATCCATAAATGAATTTTTAAAGCTTCGACACCTTGGACTCATCTATGGATGTGAATCCTTCAGGTTGTATCATATATACCTCTTTGGTCAGTATTCCATTTAGGAAAGCTGTCTTCACATCCATCTACCAAATCTCATAGTCCAGATGGGTAGCAATGGTAAGCATGATCCGAATGAACTTGAGCATTGCCATAGGGAAGAATATCTCATCATAGTCAATACGATAACCTTGACGATACCCCTTATCAACCAGACGGACTTTATAGATCTCTATCTTTTCGTCTGTGCCCCTCTTTCTTTTGAAGACCCATTTACATCCAATCGATTTAACCCCTTCAAGTAGATTAACTAATATCCATACATCATTGACCTTCATAGAATTCATTTTGGATCTCATGGCTTCTAGCCATTTTTTAGAGTTGGATCTCTGCATCGCATCCATATAAGTGATCGGATCTTCATCATTCTCATGAAGTTTGATGGGATCACCATTCTAAACCAAGAATCCATAGTATATATCTGGATGGTGAGGTACTCTACTGGATCGCCTTAATTGTGTGGGTTCACTTAACTTTGGACCTGATTTGATCAAATTTGACTTAGGTTCAACATTCTATGTCGGACTTTCTACCTATTGAACTACATCAAGTTTAACTTTAGAGACAATAATTCCTTCATCAAGGAATTCCTTTTTCAAAAAGGTTTTCTTAAGGCTGACGAACACCTTTTATTCATTAGAATGATAGAAATAGTATCCTTTGGTCTCTTTTGGGTACCCTATAAATGTACACTTGTCAGACCTAGGTCCAAGTTTATCTGTAACTAACCATTTGATATAAGCTGGGCACCCCCAAATCCTAAAATATGAAAGTGCTGGCTTACGTCCTATCCATATCTCATATGGGATTTTAACTAAAGACTTAGTTAGAACCCTATTTAATAGATAACTAGTCAATTCGAGTGCATATCCCTAGATGGATATCGACAAGCTAGCAAACCCCATCATGGATTGAACCATGTCTAATAGAGTCTGATTCCTCTTTTCAGACACACCCTTATGCTGTGGTGTTCCAAGAGGAGTCCATTGGAATAGAATTCCATTCTCCTTTAGATATGTAAGAAATTCATCAGAAAGATATTCTCCTCCTCGATTAGATCGAAGAGTTTTAATACTCTTTCTAATTTATTTTTCTACTTTACCTCAAAATTATTTGAACATTTCAAAAGAATCCAACTTATGTTTCATCAGATAGACATATCCATATCTGGATAGATCATCTATGAAAGTGATGAAGTAGACATATCTACCTCTAGCACTTTTGCGCATTGGTCTACATACTTCAGTATATACTAGACTTAAGAGCTCATCGACTCTCTCACCTTTTTCAATAAAAGATGAATTGGTCATTTTACTAAGAAGACAGAACTCACAGGTTGAAAGTGATTCGCAATCATTAACTTCGAGGATTTCCTCCTAAATCAACCTGTTTATCCTATTCTTATTTATATGACCTAGCCTACAATGCCATAAGTAGATATCTGATACACTATCTAATCTAGGATGCTTGTCAGTAGAATAGACTACATTAATAGATTATGATAACATATATACACCATTGTTCAATTATCCATAGAAAGCAGTAACACCATTCATAATGACATTATAAATTTATTTTTTTATTAAAATTTTATAATTATTCATGACCAAAAGGTCTACAAAAATGATATTTAAAAAAAATTAGGACAGAAAAAATAATCACTAAGAACAACGGTATGAGATTCAAATGCAAGTTTCAAAATTTTTAAAGCTAGAATTGAAACTGATCTTTCATCTCCAATATTCAAGAATCTCTCACCTTGCTCGAATCTTCTACTGACCTACAACCCCTACAATGAATTACAAATACGGTAAGGGCTATCGGTATCCAATACCCAGTTAGTAATATCACAAATAGAAAAATTGCAAGGAGTTATCATATAAATACCTTACCCAGCAATAGCTTGCTTCTTTCTCTGCCTGTTCAGATCCAGGGAGGCAATGTATTGAGGATAGTTTCTCTTTTAGTACCCCTACTTCTTATAAAAGAAGCATTCGGATTGACTCTTATCGTGCTTGGTTTTGGGATCTGAGCCTACACAGGTGTCCTAGCATGAACATGCACCTTCTCGACTTCCTTCTTCTTGTTCTTCTTTTCTTTTCCAAAGAATCGAGAATGAGAAGACGAACCTCCTACTAAGTTCACCGACTCCTTATGGAGTTGGTGATCCTTCTCAAAGTTCTGAAGTAACCCCAGTAAACCATGGTAGTCCACTTGAGGCTTTGACATTCTATAATATATAAGGAATGAGAGATAAGACTTGGGCAGTGAGTTCAGTATTGTATCTTTCCTAAGTTGTTTATGCAAGAAAAAGCCGAGCTAGCTCAAGTGCTCTATCAGCTCGATCATGTATAATACATGATCAGTGAAAGAGGCACCATCCTGCATTCTGACGTTCTAGATGGCACAACTAGTCTTGTATCTCTCAACGTCATCAAGTGTGCCAAAAGAATCCTCCAACATTTGGAGCATTTCGTTTGACTGAGCTATCTCAAACTTGCGACTGAACTCGTTGCTCATCGTAGCCAGCATAATGTAGCGCACCATGGTTCGGTCACTAAGCCACTTCTGATAAGTATCTCTAACTATTCCACATGCATTGACAGCTGGCTCCTCAGGTACAGGATCCGTTAGCATATTTAGGATCTGTTCATGCTCAAGAACCATCTTCAACTTTTGGTTCTAACTACCAAAATTGGATCCCACCAACTTATCATTGTCCAACAATGATCAGAGTGATAGAGAAGTGGCCATGTCTTTACAAAAAAAAATCAAAACCTAATTAGTAATTGATTCATTAAATCTAAAGATTTGGAATTTAATCAAAAGGTTTCTTCCACTATTTTATTCGAATTGATAGCCTCTACCTTCAATTCGAGAAATTATCCTAATTTCTTAGTGGGTACTAGAATCCACATAGACTGTATACAAGCCTAACTTTGGTTGGCCCACCCATGTACATCTAAGGGTAGGTTCATAATCAATTATTTTTTTAAATAATTTTCAGTAATTAAATTTTGCCTTAGGCCTTGATCAATTGGCTTTGGCTTTCTCAGAAAAGGATCCAGTTAGGTCCAACCATTAACATGATCATACTTGGCCCATCCAATCAATGAATGATCAGACCTAACTTTGGTTGGCCCATTTGACCACCATTTAGAAAGATGTATCTAAGAGATCATATAATGAATGATAATTTCATCAACCGATAAGCATCAGGCCTTTGGGCCTCCAATAATTATCTAACTAAAGGACCCATTATCATCCACTTTAATAGGAGGCTATGATCCAGTTATCATATAACTATTTTATTTTAGAGACCTAATAATTTTGGAGGATTTATTTATAGAATTAAGTAGGTCAGATTAACCAGCTTGTCATGATTCTCTCAATAACTTCACCAAGTCAGCTTAAGGAAGACCATTAATAAGCTGATCTAGGAGCACCTAAATTAGTCAAACTGATTTACCTAGCTAACATGGGTTAGCTCGAATAGTCAAACGATCCGATCAAATATAATCTCATCAAGAGATCAGGTAAGTTCGATCAGTGGAAGGATCTGTCAGGCTTGCCTTAGACACCATCAAAAATGGTCAGATAAGCAGACTGCCAATTAAAAACCACTAGTCTGATTTACCTTAGACACCAACTGGTTTAATTAGTTTTAATTTGATCAACCTAATAGTTCGTACTAAACCGCATAGCCAAGAATCAAGTCCATCTTGGATCTTATTAAAGACATGGACTTGACCAGCTACAACTATTGTAATTGATCTAGAGAATCCTTGACCTAATCTAAGACAATAATTGATTAGATTTAGTCAATTCTCTAATTAAGTTCATTCTTTAATCTAATCCTAGGTCTAATCCAATTAATGAACCTAATCCCCACTAACCCATTTATCCCAATGTGTTATGATTTGTGTCTTAGGATCTTCAATTCACAATCCTAGATCCTAATCAATCAACTTCTTAATTCTTAATTAAGTTTTGGGCTGAGGGTTGGGGTTTGGCTTTTCAAAAATAATTTTTATATTTATAAAATATTTTTATAATATGGTTCTATCAATCAAGTTGCATGTTTGATTTAAAATCAATATGCAAGTAAAATAAAAATAAAACTACTTTAGATCTAAATAGGTTCATATAATTGAAATACTTTCAATAATAATCAATCATAAATCTCTCTAGATCAAATTTAATACATTATGATGATTAAAATCAGATTAAAATATTTTTAATTAGATCATAAAATTTCTTAGATCTAATCTAAAATTTTATGATCAATATTTTAGATCAGCACATACTAGGACAACCTATTCACTATAAGAGATAAACCTTACAGCAGGACAATCTTATGGCAATTCATGCAATCTAAAATATTTTTTTTTTTTAATTATAAATTTAATAATTAGATTATAAATTAGATCTAATCTAAGAAATAATCTGGACATGCATAAAAATCATATAATAAGAATCTTGCTCTGATACTAATTGAAGGAACCAGATCTAGGGTTTCACAAGTAGATCTTGAAACTTTTCAAAATCTTGCAGCGAAAGACTTAAATAAATCTAAAATTTATTTAAATAACTATATAAATACCTAGGTCATAGATTTATTACATGATTAAGGCATGATATCAAATCAAAAATTAAAATCAAATAAGAAAAAAAAGATTGATCAAATCAACCTAGATCTACACTACATCAAATGCAGGTATGAAGTTTATAGATCAGATCTATTACCTAAGCAAATTTAGATGTTCTAACTTATTGATCCAAGCTTGAGGATGAATTCATGAGTCGCACATGTGTCCAACCTCTAGGATTCATCCACACGAGCCTACAATCTCTGGTCTAAAGTTCGATGCAGAAAATCAGTACAGCATGCTAGTACTGTGCTGATCCTTCTTCGATGGTCGATTCGATGCTTCCTTGTTCAAAATTTGGACTCTTCAAAATATGAGTAGGAAGATGAGGGTTTGCTGATCTGAGACTCTCTTAGAAAAACTCAAAAGAAAGGAGGAGAGATTAAAAATAAAACAGCCCTAGAAGAAGACCCTCTTCTTCTTCTCTTTTCTCTCACCTAGATGCCTAGTTTGGTGCCCATGGAACCCCCATGCCCAAGGATCCTCTTCCTTTAATTTTTACACACCCAAAATTTCTCCCAAAGCTCTATATTCTATAAAAAAAATAAAATAAAATTCATCCAATAAATAGAAAAAAAGAAGAGTCCAAGTTAGGTCAAATTTCTAGACTAGGAATATCCAAACATGGAAAGTTGTTGGGGCGCCCAACTCTTGGGTGAAGGGAAATCTTGATTTCCCGGTCCAGGTTCGTGCAGATCTAATTAGATCAAGAGATATATTTCAAAAATTTTCTCTTGATCTCTATCAGATCTTGATATGTTTCAGATCTGATTCTTATTATTTTAATAAATAAAATAAAACAAGATAAATTAAATCAAATTCAATTTACCTGATTTGGGTAATCCTATTACCCTGTAGATGATCCTGATTGCAGCGGAAGGTTCTGGATCTTAGCCACGCAAGCGCCTGGCCTCTACCGGTATCCACTCGGGTTGGATCTGGAGATCCTCTTCTTCTCTATCACACCTCCAAAAATCAGATCTGGATCTGATATGGAGGATCTTCAAAACTCTTTTGAAGATCTGCAGTCGTCCTTTTGCAGCAGCGCAGCCTTCTTGCTTTTGATCGCCTTTCCTTGATCTGAATCGCACCAAACTAAGTCCAAAACACTTTTGGACGTGGAGAGCAAGGGGAGAAGAGAGTATGGCATGGAGAAGGAGGGGAGAGGCAGCCTTGGACGTGGGAAATCTCTATTGAATTTACTTAGGATTAGGGTTGGGCGCAGGGTCTTATTTATAGACCTCTTGTGATCCAACTCCTCTTCCTCTCAACCAATCACAACCCTTTGTGAAATCAGATCTAAATCTGATTGGTTGAAAAAGAGACCCCTGGATTCCTCCTTAGAGGGCGCCTAAGACCAGTCAAACTGGATTCTTAGTAGAACTCTGATTGGAATCCTAAAGGGAGGTGGAGTCCTTGTCCAACAAGGACTCCTAGGCGCCTCCTACTTGGGCTCACGCCACCCTTGGCGTGCGCCCTTCTCCTTGCCAGGTTCTGGCAGGGGACAGGCCCCCACCAGCTCTCCAATAGGTGCATGACATGTGGTCAAAAGTCAAAGGGTCAATGGTCAACGTTTGACCAGTCAAAGGTAGACTTTTGACCAAAGTCAAAGAACAAGAAATGGCAGGTGACCAAAAATGGCAGGTAATATCTTATAAAATAAGACAACCTATTCTGACTTGGACAACCTCCAGTCAGACCATATGAAGGCCTCTGATTGAGCACAAACTCCTTTGGCTCAGTCAGGACAACTTATTTGTGATAGTAAAAGAAGAACGTTAGGTTCAATCGAGTGCTAGCACGATTTCCTTGAACCTAATTGAATCTCATTCAGATCAATTGAACTAGATCAGTTCAATTGATGATCACCAGATTCAAACCATTGTTTGTGTGACCCAGTTAGGTTCAGTTCTGTATGGTAATGGGATATGTCATGATCTCTATCATAGACATCATCGAAACTCCTTTCGATGGATCAGAACTCTTCTGATTCGAACAGCTAGAATGATCGATCATCTAAATCATTCTAATTGCTCCCAAAATTCCACCAGTGACACCTAGCAGTATATGGTGGCAACCCATCAGAGCTGAATGCGAACCTCTTGGTGCAGCTACCTGTGTGATTAAGTTCTTCTATCTTGAGCCCCGATCAGATTAGGGTTAAGGTGAACTCGTCAAACCCTAGTCTCTGTCATATGATGTAATCATTCGATTCGAGTCCAATGTGAAAATCTAAATAGAAACTCTTTCTATTATTTCACTCTGCCATGGCCATGGGCTTCTGGACTTGATTCTCATGATTATCATAGGGCTGCTCCTCTACCACCGAGGTAGATAGATTCCATCTTGATGCAATCCAATTCCTACAATGAACATGCTATAGCCAACATACACCTCAGGGTTCCATATGGCTAGGAGACCGAGTAATGGTGTAGTCAAACTATAACACCCTCAAGGTGAACTGCCGATGCATCTCAGGTCAAAGAACCAGACACACTACTGCAGCATCGAGTCAGTCATTGACGAGAAGGTAGACTCCCTAATGACTACTCGAGGTGGTCACGCTCAGTGCCCTCGTTCTCTAACGAGTACCTGTACTCTCGCTCCGGTGTCTCCACACCGTAGACTCAAGACTCATCTACTAAAGAGAAGCGATCGTACACCAACCTTTCCGGATCAATCACCATCCTCGTGATGATCCTATGGTCGGGAGCTGTTTATGAGTTAATAATGATTATTCATGTCTTAAATTTTCAACTCTTGAAAATATCAATTATCATTACCATTAACTCAAAGGATGTATCACAGACACTAAATACACAGGTGTGATAGAAAATAACCCATTTCATTAATTATAGTCAAAATTACAATTTTGCCCCTAGAAGTGTATTACAAGTGTCAGCCAATTCTGGCTTCTAGGGCACATATATCTAACAAACAT
>QRFJ01003267.1:23954-107920 GCA_006176705.1 Cocos nucifera
TGGCCATTGGCAGAGTGAAAATAGAAAGAGTTTCTATTTAGATTTTCACATCGGACTCGAATCGAATGATTACATCATATGAAAGAGACTAGGATTCAACGAGTTCACCTAACCCTAATCTGATCGGGGCTCAAGATAAGAAAACTTAATCACACAATAGCTGCACCAAGAGGTTCGCATTCAGCTCTGATGGGTTGCCACTATATACTGCTAGGTGTGCACTTGGTGGATTTGGGAGCAATTAGAATGATTTAGATGATCGATCATTCTAGCTGTTCGAATCAGAAGAGTTCTGATCCATCGAAAAGAGTATTCGATGATGTCAATGATAGAGATATGACATATCCCATTACCATACAGAATGAACTAACTAGGTCACAAAATAAGGTTTTGAATCTGTATCATCAATTGAACTGATCAGTTCAATTGATCTGAATGAGATTCAATTAGGTTCAAGAGAAATCGTGCTAGCACTCATTGAACCTACGTTCTTCTTTACTATCATAAATAGTTGTCCTACTGAGCCAAAGGAGTTTGTGCTCGATCAGAGGCCTTCATTGGTCTGACTGGAGGCCTATCCAGATCATAAAAGGTTGTCTTATTTTGTAAGATAATACCTACCATTTTTGGTCACCTGCCATTCTCGTCCTTGACTTTGGTCAAAAGTTGACCTTTGATGAGTTAAATAGTTGACCATTGACACTTTGACTTTGTCCACATGTCATGTACCTATGGAGAGCTGGTGGGGCTTGTCCCCTGCCAGAACCTAGCAAGGGGAGGGCGCACGCCATTAGCGTTGCCAAGTTGGAGGCGCCCAGGAGTCCCTCTTGGATAGGACTCCATCTCCTTTTTGGATTCGATTAGATTCTCCTAAGAATCACGTTTGACTTAGTCTTAGGCTTCCCTCTAAGGAGGAATCCAAGGGACTCTATTTCTCACCATCAGATTTAGATCTGATTTCAAAAAGGGTTGTGATTGGTTGGAAGAAGAGGAGTTGGATCATAAAGTCTATAAATAAGCCCTCGCCCAACTCAAAAATGCAATTGAAAATTCTCATGCCCAGGCTGCCTCTCCTCTCCTCCTCCATGCCAAGTCCATCTTCTCCCTCTCCTCTCCATGCCCAAAAGTTTGCGACAAGTTGGTGCAATTCCAACGAGAGAAAGGGCGATAGAAGCTAGAAGGCTGCGCTTGCCAAGGACAACTGCTGATCTTCAAAGAATTTTGAAGATCCTCCAAATCAGATTCAGATCTAATTTTTGGAGACTGTGATAGAGAAGAAGAGGATCTCCAGATCCAGATGAGTGGATACTGATAGAGGCCAGGCACTTGCGTGGCTAGATCGAACCTTCGTGCTCATAGGATCATCAACGGGTAATAGGATTACCCTACTTAGGTAAATTAAATTTGATTTAATTTATCTAAATTTATTTTAATTATTAAAATAATAAAGATCAAATCTGAAATATCTTAGATCTGATCTAGATTAAAGAGAAAAATTTTTGAAATATATCTCTTGATCCGATCAGATCTGAACGAATCTGGTCCAAAAAATCAGGATTTCCCTTCACCCACCGTCACTGCAGCAACTCTTGCTCCATTTTCGATGCGTAAGATCATGTCTTCATCCCTCAGCCTCCTACTATCCTCAAGATTCTGCATGAAAATGCATAGATGAGCACTGAAACTAGAGTCAAGCACCCAACTGGATGCAGAATAAATCGTAAGGTTAGACTCAATAACGAGCATACCTCTAGAAGGACCTTCCTTCTTGTTCTTCAGGATGGCCAGGTAAGTAGGACAGTTTTCACTCTTCAGATGGCTATTGGTTATTGCAATGAAAATACTTTCCTTTGATCGCGGCCTTTTTCTTCGACTCTGCCTTCTTCTTCTGTTCCTTCTTCCATCTTCTGCTTTTCACAGACTTCTTTTTTCTTTCCAAAGACTTTCTTTGGAAGAAGTCCATTCCATAGCAAGAACTGAGCCTTTAGAACTTTCATAGAAAGCTTAGCGGTACCGCATATTCATTCAATTCGGCCAAGAATTTGAATTTATGCATGTTGGTAATTCATTGATGAATTGCCCATATGCATCAGTCAAGGATTGAGAATAACATCAGTTCTGCAGAGTCCAAGTCTCAACTTCACACTGAGCTTTCAAGTGCTTCTCAGTCCTTGATCCATCAGTCAGACAGTGATCTCAGACTGATGCCCATCACGATCTAGCCTTAAAATATCTTTCGTGAATTGATTTACTTGGGTGCGCGATCTGTTCACCAAACATCTTTTAACGTGAGCCACATTTGCGAGCAGTCTCGATATCTTCATGTTGGGCTAGAGCTAATCAGACATCGAGCCCAACATGTAATATCTGGCCTTATATCTTTATCTAATCTCATTTTTTCAGAAGGATGCTCTCTGCTGTTCAGTTGGATGGAGCGGCTGGTAAGGTTGAGAGGGTCCTGATCCAATAATATGTGATTAACTTCTCTAAACCTAACATATTTTTAAGTTTCTGAGCCAATCTTTATAATTGGTTCCGGTCAGTCTATTGTGTGTCTAGGATAACGTGCAATGGGGTTGGACGCAGATATTTTCATGTAGAGAGTCAAAGATTCTAGTTAGATAGAATTATTGACTTAATTTATTTAGAGGATTTATTTTTAAGCAAATTAGCTTCCACTTATTTTCTCAGATCCTTACACTCCCTCTGCAGAGATGCAAAAATCTTCAATTGATATTTTCTAGTGGTGGTGCGGTCTCACCAACTGACTCATCACCTCACCTAACAGTTATTGATGGAGGTTAGCCAATGAGTGAACAAACTCTTGTTCAAATGATTCTCTACATCATGGTGCACCCAAATTGGTCTCTAATCATGAATCTTCACCTATCCAAATATTGACCACTCCTTAGTTAAGTCAAGACCCACCATTTGCACAGACTGGATTTCTAATTGGTCTCTCACCGTATCCAGAATATTAAGGCCCAACTCATCCTCCAGCCCATAGCATCCCAATGCCTAATAGACATGGTTGCTCTTTCGGTGCAATTGAGCCACTATATCCAGCGTGAGAACAATCAACCCCGGGAAGGGCCCCTGCACATCTCCTAAATGGTTGGAAGGACCTCAGACTTAATCTTTTCTTAAGGGAGAATTGATTCAGGTCTCATTAAAACTAGATCTTATCACTGTCATAACAATATGACTAACCTGAGTGGCATGGGTAGCTCGATTATTGACCACCTAATCAGAACTGAGTCAACAAATATGGTCCAGGTAAGTGAGATCCGTGGAAGGAATATGCCGTTAACTCGTCAAAGAAGCATTAGGTCGATAGCCTTCCAATTAAAAATCAACAGTCGTATCTGTCCAAACATACCTTAGACATCAATTGTTGAGTCAGAAATCAATTGGGTTAGCCTACAATCAGATTCTATCTCTGAGCTAATTAGGTCTTGCTTGATGTGACTCGATCTTGACCCAGACTTAATCCTATTTAGGCTGGTCAATTTAAGCATGTTGTACCCATCTAACCAACTCTTGATTCGGTTTGATCAACCGCTTAGACCTAATTGAGCTACCCAGCCCGAACCCAGTATTATGAATATGTCTTAGATCTGAATTTCTCAATTTTTAGATCCTAATTAATATTTATAATCTTAATTCCTTAATTAAGTAGGGTCATAAATAAAAATATGCATAATAAAATCCAAGGTTTCAGGATCTAGGGATTTTGCAGAAAGTAAGTTTGAATTTCTGAATTAAGGATAAATGCGCAGCCACCCTACATGTCATAAGAACACCCCATCGATGGGGAGGAGAGGGCCTTTAAAATCTCTTCATTCGTTATGACTGGACGGCATAAGAGGAACTCTTAATCAGGAACATGTAATACTACAAAATTTTTAGATCTATTATCATATATCCATATTACAAATTAGATCTAATTATGGCATATTTTGCCATTTAACATCTATGTATCGAAATCATGTATATTTTCAAATCTTAAATTAATCTCATAATAATCTAAAAATTAGATTTAAATTATCTTATCAAAATTAAACTCTAATCTAGACAACTATGTTAGAATATTTAAACTAGTCATAGGACATGCATCAATCATATCTCATATGAGTTTAAAATTAAATAATTTTTATTTATTATTTTTTAGATATTATTATAATAATTATAATATCAAAAAATAGTAAATAAATAGATCTAAAATATAATTTAATCAAATTAAATTATAAATATGCAAGACTATTCTATAGAACTATTCTATTTTAGAACTAGTCATGCATATTTTCTAATCTTAGATCCAAATCATTTAATTTTAATTTTTCTAATTTCAGATCTAATCGCATCTCATGTGATATCTAATATTACTTATTTTTTAATTAAAATAATTTTAAAATTAGATCTAAATACTTTAGAACCTTGGCTCTGATGCTAGTTGAAGAAAAATTCTAATTTTTTAGATCAGGTTCGTTCAGATCTGATCGGATCAAGAGATATATTTCAAAAACTTTTCTCTTTGATTTAAATTAGATCTGAAATATTTTAGATTAATCTTTTATTATTCTAATAATTAAAATAAAATATAGATAAATAAATTAGAATTTAATTTACTTGATGTGTAATCCTATTTCACTTCGATGATCTCTATAAGCAGCGAAGGTTCTGGATCTAGCCATGCAAGCTGCCTGGCTCTACCAGTATCCACTTAGGCTGGATCTGAGATCCTTCTTCTCTATTTACATCTCAAAATTAGATCTGATCTGATCTATGAGGATCTTCAAAACTTTGAAGATAGTAGCTATCCTTGCAGCAGCTGCAGCCTTCTAGCTTTCTGATCGCCTTTCTCTCACCTAGATTCACATCAATGATCCCAAACTTACCTTTGGCATGGAGAGAAAGAGAGAAGAGACGTATGGCGTGGTAAGGAGGAGAGAAGGCAAGCCCTTTAGACTGGATCTCTAGAGAATTCACTCTTGGAAGTTGGGATACAGGTCTTATTTATAGACTCATGTGTGATGCCAACTCCTCTATACTCTCAAACCAATCACAAAGCTTTGTGAAATCAGATCTAAATTTGAATTTGGTGAAAAAGAGTCCTTGCATTCACTCCCTTAGAGGCCACCTAGATCCATGTCAAATTGTCTTAGAGAGCATGATCTGGAAATCCATTAAGGAGATGAGTTCCTTGTCCCAAGGGACTCTAGCGCCTCTACTGAGGCTTCGCACTGGCGTGCGCCCTTGCCTTTGCCAGTTCTATGGCGGACAACAGGCCCCCACACCAGCTCTCAATAGGTGCATACATGTGATCAAATAAAATCAATAAGAGTCACATGGTTGAGCGTAAAAAGTCAATGTAACTTCAAAGTCAAAGGACAAGAAATGCAGCTGACCAAAAATGCGTAGGTAATATCTACAAATAAGACAAGCTATTCTGAACTTGACAAGCCTCCAGTCGATCCATGAGAGACCTCGATTGACACAAACTCGTTTGGCTCAGTCAGGAACAACTATTTTTGTGATTAGCTAAAAGAAGAACGTTAGGTTCAATCGAGTGCTAGCACGATTTTCTTGAACCTAATTGAAGCTCATTCAGATCAATTGAACTGGATCAGTTCAATTGATGATCACCAAATTCAAACCCTTATTTGTGTGACCTAGTTAGATTCAGTTCTGTATGATAATGGTGTTAGATATATGTGCCGTAGAAGCCAGAATTGGTTGACACTTGTAATACACTTCTAAGGGCAAAATTATAATTTTGACTAATATCAATAAAATGGGTTATTTTCTATCATATATGTGTATTTAGTGTCTGTGATACATCCTTTTAGTAAATGGTAATGATAATTCATATTTTCAAGAGTTAAAAATTTAAGACATGAATAATCATTATTAACTCATAAAATGCTCCCGACCGTAGGATCATCATGAGAATGGTGATTGATCCAAAAGATTGGTGTACAATCGCTTCTCTTTAGTAGATGAGTCTTGAGTCTGTGGTGTGGAGACACTAGAGCGAGAGTATAGATACTCGTTAGAGAACGAGGGCACTAAGCATGACCATCTCGAGTAGTCATTAGGGAGTCTACCTTCTCATCAATGACTGACTCGATGCTGTAGTAGTGTGTTTGGTTCTTTAACCTGAGATGCATCGGCAGTTCACCTTGAGGGTGTTATAGTTTGACTACACCATTACTCGATCTTCTAGCCATTTGGAATCCTGAGGTGTATGTTGGCTATAGTATGTTCATTATAGGAACCGGATAGCATCAAGATGGAATCTATCTACCTCGGCGGTAGAGGAGCAGCCCTATGATGATCATGAGAATCAAGTCCAGAAGTCCATGGCCATGGCAGAGTGAAATAATAGAAAGAGTTTCTATTTAGTTTTCACATCGGACTTTGAACGAATGATTACATCATATGACAAAGACTAGGGTTTGATGAGTTCACCTTAACCCCAATCTGATCGGAGCTCAAGATAAAAGAACTTAATCATGCAGGTAGCTACACCAAGAGGTTCGTATTCAGCTTTGATGGGTTGCCATCATATACTGTTAGGTGTCATTGGTGGATTTTGGGAGCAATTAGAATGATTTAGATGATCGATCATTCTAGCTGCTCGAATCAGAAGAGTTTTGATCCATCGAAAGGAGTTTCGATGATGTCAATGATAGAGATCATGACATATCCCATTACCATACAGAACTGAATCTAACTAGGTCACACAAATAAGGGTTTGAATCTGGTGATCATCAATTGAACTGATTCAGTTCAATTGATCTGAATGAGATTCAATTAGGTTCAAGAAAATCATGCTAGCAATCGATTGAACCTAACATTCTTCTTTTACTATCATAAATAGTTGTCCTGACTGAGCCAAAGGAGTTTGTGCTCGATCAGAGGCCTTCATTTGGTCTGACTGAAGCTTGTCCAAGTCAGAAAAGATTGTCTTATTTTGTAAGATATTACCTACCATTTTTGGTCACCTATCATTTCTCGTCCTTTGACTTTGGTCAAAAATTGACCTTTGATTGGTCAAATGTTGACCATTGATACTTTGACTTTTGTCCACATGTCATGCACCTATTGGAGAGCTAGTGGGGGCCTGTCCTCCTGCCAGAACCTGGCAAGGAGGAGGGCGCATGTGCCCAAGTTGGAGGTGCCCAGGAGTCCCTGTTGGACAAGGACTCCATCTTCTTTTAGGATTTCGATTAGAGTTCTCCTAAGAACCAACTTTGATTAATCTTAGACGCCCTCTAAGGAGGAATCCAAGGGACTCTATTCCCACCAATCAGATTTAGATCTGATTTCATAAAGGATTGTGATTGATTGGGAAGAAGAGGAGTTGGATCACAGACAGTCTATAAATAAGACCCTGCGCCCAACTCAAATAAAAATAATTGGAGAATTGAAATCCCATGCCCCAAGGCTGCCTCTCCCCTCTTTCTCTATGCCAAACCCACCTTCTCCCTCTCCTCTCCACATCCAAAAGTGTTTTGGACCTTGGTTGGTGCAATCCAGACGAGAGAAAGGCGACTGAAAGCTAGAAAGCTGCGCTGCTGCAAAGGACAACTGCTAATCTTCAAAAGAAGTTTTGAAGATCCTCCAGATTAGATCCAGATCTAATTTTTAGAGACGTGATAGAGAAGAAGAGGATCTCCAGATCCAGCCTGAGTGAATATCGATAGAGGCCAGGCACTTGCATGGCTAGATCCAGAACCTTCCGCTGCTCATAGGATCATCATCGGGTAATAGGATTACCCACTTTAAGGTAAATTAAATTTAATTTAATTTATCTAATTTTATTTTAATTATTAAAATAATAAGAATTAGATCTAAAATATCTTAGATCTGATCCAGATCAAAGAGAAAAAATTTTGAAATATATCTCTTGATCTGATCAGATCTGAACGAACCTGGTTTGGAAAATTAGGATTTTTCTTCAAATGGGATATGTCATGATCTCTATCATCGACATCATCAAAACTCCTTTCGATGGATTAAAACACTTTTGATTCGAACAGCAGAATGATTGATCATCTAAATCATTCTAATTGCTCCTAAAATCCATCCGGTGATACCTAGCAGTATATGGTGGCAACCCATCAGAGCTGAATGCAAATCTCTTGGTGCAGCTACTTGTGTGATTAAGTTCTTCTTTCTTGAGCTCCGATCAGATTAGGGTTAAGGTGAACTCGTCAAATCCTAGTTTCTGTCATATGATGTCATCAATCGATTCAAGTTCGAAGTGAAAACCTAAATAGAAACTCTTTCTATTATTTCACTCTGCCATGGCCATGGGCTTCTGGACTTAATTCTTATGATCATCATAGGGCTGCTCCTCTACCACCGAGGTAGATAGATTCCATCTTGATGCAATCTAGTTTCTGTAATGAACATGCAATAGCCAACATATACCTCAGAATTTTGAATGGCTAGGAGATCGAGTTATGGTATAGTCAAACTATAACATCCTTAAGGTGAACTATCGATGCACCTCAGGTCAAAGAACCAGACACACCACTACAGCATCAAGTCAGTCATTGATGAGAAGATAGACTTTCTAATGACTACTCAAGGTGGTCATGCTCAGTGTCCTCATTCTTTAATCAGTACCTATACTCTCGCTTCGGTGTCTCCACACCATAGACTCAAGACTCATATACTAAAGAGAAGCGATTGTACACCAATCTTCCGGATCTCACAATCCTCGTAATGATCCTATGGTTGAAAGCATTTTATGAGTTAATAATGATTATTCATGTCTTAAATTTTTAACTCTTGAAAATATAAATTATCATTACCATTAACTCAAAGGATGTATCACAGACACTAAATACACATATGTGATAGAAAATAATCCATTTTATTGATTATAGTCAAAATTATAATTTTGCCCCTAGAAGTGTATTACAAGTGTCAGCCAATTCTAGCTTCTAGAGCACATATATCTAACAGTATCATCCCTAGAGGATTGAAAAATAAGTACTGTAAAGCTCTTTTCTATACTTTATTTAGAAGACCAATTTATTAAAATTAAAAAAATAAAGAATAAAATAAAAAAATAATTAAAAATTATAAGAAAATAGAGAAAGAGAGTAATTATTAGGATTTTAAACTTAAGAGCAATAGGTTACTAAGGCAATCGGTTCACCAACTCAGTCAATACAATATTCAGATTATTGGGTTAATTTTATTTCATGTGATGGTGGAGTCTCCTAGTTTATTCACTATCCTTTGATCCAGATGTAGCAAAACTATCAATATTTATTAACTATCCTTTGGTCTAGGTGTAATTTAAATAAATATTGATGTATTAAGTTTTGTGAAACCCTCTAATTAAAATACGCTGCGTCCAAAGCGCACTAAAATTTTCGCATGCATATGAATTCTAATTTGATTCATAATACAAGGTATATAATCAAGAAGCATTAACATAGATATACTTGGTCCGTAATCATCTATGTTCATCAGATCAATTAGAAGATGGCCTAGTAATCTAAAAGCATTAAGATCAGATTCTATATACTCCTCATGAATAAAATTTAAAATTTAAAATAAATCACATACTGAATATTGCATCAAAAGAGTGGCTACACCTTAGCCTTAGTAAAAAAAAATTTAGTTCATGATAACAAGTTCAAAAATAGTAAATAAAATAAAAAGGCATAGAACAAATTAGACTATTTATTCGCTGAAATTGATTGTCTCGTTGCTCTTGGTGTGGAGAACTTCGCGAAGAAGAAAAGTTGCTTTCGATGTCTACCGATCTTCGAAAGAAGAAAAGAAAGGATCCTTTTTAATTTTCTTACAAAAAATAACAAGAATAAAAACTCTTCTCTCTCTCTCTCTCTCTCCTAAACCCCTCTTTCTTTCTCTATTCGACATCTCTATTTCTTCCTATATTTTCTCTTTATTTTTAACTCTCTATTTTTGATTCTCCACCTCCTCCCTTCGGCAACAGTAGGCAAGCCCTTTTTAAATAGGCTAAGAGATGGATTTTTGGAAGAAATCCTAACCAAATTGGGTTTAAAACTCTTAAACACAAGTCAAATTAAAACCCTGGATAATTCTGGCCGTTCAGATTAGATCCAACAGATCCAAAAACCACTTAAAAATTCTTTTTAAAAAACCCTAGATCAAGTCAGAATTAACCTTAGCCGTTGGATCTTCGTTGATGATTAAATCTAAGGATCCGTTGGATTGCGAACAGGAGCCTTCAAATTTTTAGTTAAAATTGGTAACACATCTTCATTGTTGGATCTTGATCGGGAGCTGCATCCATCCATTTGTCAATGCATAGATTTCCACCGTTCGATCAAATCTCAGCGATTAGCATCCATTGGATCCGACAAAATTCTCAGAATATCCTCTATATTCCGTGTGCGAGCCCGACGTTGCAAGAACTGCCGCTTTCTTCAGCCAATCAGAGTGCACTTATCCTCATGAAATCCCCAAAATGCCCTTACCTGGTTATTGTAGCGGTCCGCCATGCGCCGCAAAAAATCCTAACATCAGCATGGTGTAAGCGGGGTGTGAGTGGGTGGTTGGTCTAGTTCCAAGCGCATTCGGGTCGGGTGGTCTGCTGAGCCGATTTGACCCAGACCAGCCGGCATATATTATGTATTTATTTTTTTATTTCCTTTGAAATTGAATTTCGGGCTTGTTTGAAGTCCGTTTTGCTTAAAATTTATTTTTTCTGATCCAAAAAAGTAAGATCTTTATATTGGTGGCCTTCTTTACTGCATAGAATTAATAAAAGTATTAATTTCTTAAAAATAAGTTAATTTATTTTATAATTTAATATTTTTATTAGTGTATTTTTACCACTTATCACACCCTCCCAACTTAGTCATTGCTAGTCCCTTAGCAATGTTTTATTTAATACCATGTTTCAATAAGATTCATCCATCAAAAAGATAAAATCTAGATTAAAGGTCAAAAAGTTTAGAAAATACTGCTAACTAAGCATTGAGCTTCAGAAGCAAATTTTTGCAGTCAATACAATTAAAAACTTTCTTAGAGTACATCAAAGATCTATAGCACTTGTGTTCGTGATGACTAACTTTAGCATTTTAGTATTAAATTTAAAAGAATAAAAGTATCCTCTCTTATCACCTATTTTGGTTAATTTTCTATACATTCTCAATTTTATACTCATGAATTAAGGTAGCTTTCACACTGCCTCGTCCTTGTTTTTTTTTTTTTTTTATTTTGAGCATCCTGGCCTTTCCTTCACCATTTTAACGTGAGATTTTCATACTTGATCTAGGTGCAGAGACCCAGTTACTAGGCTTTGGGCAATCCACATATACTCTGTCTTTTGCACTTTATTTATAGGCAGGTAGCTCTTTCCTTAAATTCAAGTTTCTTTTATTAGAATGTATATTAATTATCAATTTTCAGTGATAATTGAATCCTCAGTTGGCCTTATAATCAATACCTACTTTGCCTTGTTAGTGTGCATGTGCAATAAAAGTGAAGTCTTTTAATGACCTAAGTAGGCTGCTAAAAGTTGACCAAACTAATCTACTTCTTTAACTCATTACATTCATTAGCAAATAATTCTATCTTTTATCACTTATCCAGTTTATCTTGCTCAAGATTTTCTTCTTGACACATGGTTTTTTTTTTTAATTATTCTACATTGTCTTAAAGGAGAAAGAAAAATAAAGGATGTAATAAAGGATAGAAAGGAATACACCTAATTTGGTTTAGTCTGGTTCTTTGGAGCTTTGAAATTTTGCTTGAGCTCTCATTGATTTTTCTGCTGCAAAATTAAAAATACACACCAAAGCAGTAAAAGGGCAACAACAAATTACTGAAAAATAAAAGAAAAGAAAAATAATCAAAACTAAAAAGAAAAGAAACAACCTATCTAGTAGTTCTGATTTATAGTCTTCAGCTTGACTTTCTATAAGTTCTGAGTTGAATCAATCCGGTGCCATTTCAATTAAAATACTTTCATGTTTGGTTGAACCCTCTTTCAATTGGACATTGCTAGCTTTCATAGTCTCAAACCTATTTTCTATAGAATTGTCATATACTGAATTATCAATAATATCAATTAGAAAATAAGTTTGATTATCATCAAAATGTTTAGTATCTTTGAAAACATTAAAAGTAACTTGTTAATCTTAGATTCTAAGAATTAATTTTCCTTATTAAACACCTATTAAAGCTTCTCCAGTAGCTAAAAAGGGTCTTCCTAGATAAGAGGTACATCATAATCTTCTTCCATATCAAGAATAATAAAATCAATAGGAAAAATAAACTTATTTACCTTTACCAAGATATCCTCCACTATACCTCTTGGATGTTTGATGGATCTGTCGGCTAATTGAAGAGTAATAGTGGTAGGCTTCGATTCTCCTAGACCAAGATTTCTGAAAATAGAAAAAGGTAGGAGATTAATATTTGTTCCTAAATCACATAAAACTTCATCAAAACTATAATCACCAATAATGCAAGAGATAGTAAAACTTCCTAGATCTTTTAGCTCCTGTGGTAATTTATTTTAAAGTATTGCTGAGCATTCTTCATTTAAATTTATTCTCTCATGCTCCTTCATTTTTTTCTTATTTATTAGAATTTTTTTGAAAAACTTGGCATACTTGGGCACTTAGTGATAGCATCTATAAAAAATATTCTAATATGTAAATTCTTTAAAATTTTGAAAAAGTTAGAAAATTTTTTATCTGGATGCTGTATTTATCTCTCTGGGAATGGTAGTGGTGGCACGTAGGGCTTCACATTTGGATCGACAAACTGTATACCTGAAGACCATCCATCTGCTGGTTGTTTTGATGGTTGATGAATTTTAGTTGATGGTTCCTTATTTATAGTTGGCTCTTCAGTCTCTTTCTTCTGATGTAGCTTCTCCAGCTTTTTATCACTTCTTAGGGTGATAGCATTGACTTACTCCCTTGGATTGGTCTCCGTGTTGCTAGGCAAGAATCCCTAAGGTCTCTCAAAGATTATCTCAGCCATTTGGCCTATTTGCATCTCCAAGTTTTGAATTGCTGCTGCTTGGTCTTGCCTAAGCTTGGCTTTCAAATTATTTATAGTTGCTTCTTGATTTTGCATGAATTTGACCATCAGCTCCTCCATGTTAGACTTCTTTTCAGGTACTTGGAACCCTGGGGGTGGCTGTTATGCTACATTTTGATTGCTCCATAAGAAATTTGGATGCTGCCTCCACCCTTGATTGTATGTGTTGGAGTAGGGATGTTTTATTGTGGCCTGAAAAAATTACTAACATAATTAGCTGTATCAGTTGCTTTAGCAAAAGGATTACCTGTCTGGTAGTTGCTTGTATCGTGTCCTCCTCCACACAGGTCATAAGTGATGCTCTGAACATGCATAGCTATTCCCTTCAAGTTGTTGACTTCAGCTCTAAGGACTGTAATTTCAGCTAGTAAGGTTAGCACACAATCTATTCCCTGCATAGCTACTGGTCTTTTCGACATCATGCATTCTATTTTCCACTGATATCTATTTGATGCCATCTCATCGATCAGATCAAAGGCTTCTTCTTTCATTTTTTGGTTAATGATTCCTCTTGTTGCTGTAGCAATCATAGAATGATTAGTAGGAGATAAACCATTATAGAAAGTTTGTACCTAAAGCCATACGGGTAGTTGATGATATGGACATTTCCTCAATAGTTTCTTGAAATACTCTCAAGCCTCATATAGTGTCTCCATGTCCATCTGCATAAAGGAAGTGATATCGTTGTGCATCTTGGTAGTCTTAGAAGGTGGAAAGTACTTGGCTAAGAATTTTTAGGCTAGAACATCCCAAGTTGTGATAGAATCTGCAGAAGGAGAATGAAGCTAACTTTTAGCTTTGTCCCATAAAGAGAAAGAAAATATGCTTAATCTAATAGCATCATCTGACACCTCATAAATTTTAAAAGTATCACAAAGTTCAAGAAAGTTAGAAATATGGACATTCGGATCATCATGCACGTATTGTTAGATATGTGTGCCCTAGAAGCCAGAATTGGCTGACACTTGTAATACACTTCTAGGGGCAAAATTATAATTTTGATTATAAATAATAAAATAGATTATTTTTTATCACATATCTATATTTAGTATCTGTGATACATCCCTTGAGTTAATGATAATGATAATTTATATTTTCAAGAGTTAAAAATTTAAGACAAGAATTTTTATTATTAACTCATAAAATGCTTCTGACCGTAGGATCATCATGAGGATTGTGATTGATCCGAAAGGTTAATATACAATCACTTCTTTATAATAGATGAGTCTTGAGTCTATGATGTGAAGACATCGAAGCGAGAGTATAGGTACTCATTAGAGAATGAGGGCACCGAGCGTGACCACCTCGAGTAGTCATAAGGAAGTCTATCTTCTCGTCGATGATTGACTCGAAGCTGCAATGGTGTGTCTGATTCTTTGACCTGAGGTGCATCGACGGTTTACCTTGAGGGTGTTATAGTTTGACTACACCATGACTCGATCTCCTAGCCATTCGGAACCCTGAGGTGTATATTGGCTATAGCATGTTCATTGTAGGAATTAGATTGCACCAAGATGGAATCTATCTACCTCGATGGATGAGGAGTAGCCGTATGATGATCATGAGAATCAAATCCATAAGCCCATGGCCATGGCAGAAAGTGAAATAATAGAAAGAGTTTCTATTAAGGTTTTTATATCGGTCTTGAATTGAATGATTAAATCATATGATAAGAATTAGGGTTTGACGAGTTCACCTTAACCCTAATCTGATCGAGGCTTAGGATAGAAGAACTTAATCACATAAGTAGCTGCACCAAGAGGTTCATTTTTAGTTTTGATAGGTTGCTACCATATACTGTTAGGTGTCACTGGTGGATTTTGGGAGCAATTAGAATGATTTAGATGATCGATCATTTCAGTTGTCTGAATCAGAAGAGTTCTAATCCATCGAAAGAAATTTCGATGATGTCGATGATAGAGATCATGATATATCCCATTACCATATAGAATCGAACTTAACTAGATCACACAAACAAAAATTTAAATCTAGATATCATCAACTGGACTAATCCAATTTAATTGATTTGAATTATATTCAATTAGGCTCAAGAAAATCATGCTAGCATATGATTGAGCCTAACGTTCTCTTTCTATTATCATTAAAAGTTATTTCGACTGAGCCAAATATATTTATGCTCACTCAGGTACTTTTACCTGATCTGACTGGAGCTTGTCCAGATTAGAAAAGGGTTATCTTAATTTATGAGATAAATTTGAGACAATATTTGCCATTTTTCATCATCTGCTAATTCTTATCCTTTGACTTTGGTCAAACGTTGATCTTTGACCCTTAGACATCTACCCATGTGTCATGCACTTATTGAAGAGCAGATAGGGGCTTGTCCCCTTACTAGATTTTGGAAAGGAGGGGGGTGCACGCCTTCCTAGGCGTGCGCCCATGGATAGGGATGCCTGGAGTCCCATACAGATGGGACTCTAGGTTGCTTCTTGGATTCAACTTAGGTGACCCTTACCTATAGACTTTGACCAGTCTTAGGTGCCATCTAAGGATGAATCTATGGGACTTTCATCTGATTGGATCAGATGATGTCATCCCATCAATCAGATTTAGATATGATTGCACAAAGCAACGCGATTGGCCAGGATGATGCAGCACTGCATGGTGCAGCAGGGTCTATAAATAAACCCTGTCTGTGCCCAACTTTTTGAGAGTTTCTCTTAGCCCATGCCCCAAGGTTGCCCCTCTCCCTCCTCCATGCCATCCTCTAATCCTCTCTCTCCTCTCCATGCTCAAGGAAAGTTGTGCTTCAGTTTGGTGCGATCCAGGCAAGAAAAGGCTGACGAGAAAGGAAGAAGGCAACACTGCTGCAGAGACGACTGTTGATCTTCAGAAGAAGTTTTGAAGATCCTCCAAATCAGATCTAGAATTGATTTTTGGAGACATGATAAAGAAGGAGAAGATTTTTAGATCCAGTCCGAGTGGATACCGGTAGAGGCTAAGTGCTTGCGTGGCTAGATCCAGAACCTCAGATAATCAGCAGGATCATCAAAGGATAATCGGATTACCCAGCAAACAAGGTAACATTAATTTAGATTTAATTTAATTTAATTTTCTTATTTATCTGATCATAAAATTAAATCTTAAAAGTGTCAGATCTGATTTGGATCTAAGCGGAAATTTTTGAAATATGCCTCTCGATTCAATCAGATTTGAACGAATCTAACCCAAAAAATCAGGATTTTTCCTTTACGTATCCACTGAATTAGATAGTTGATTGAATCATCTGAATCATCGTCAGTTTTATTTCGAAGTTGTTTGCTCGCATAGGTGGTCTTCTGATGCTCGAAGCTGCATCAGCTATAGATAGTGTAATGTAATCGTTTAATGGATGATGTGCTGCTCGAATATCTTCATGCTATCCCTTGGACGTCATATCCAATCCTAGATTGATGTCGTTAGGATCATCAACTACCATGTTTCTTTCTTATTGTAGTCTTCTGATGCTCCTTTCAATTTTTGGATCTAAAGATAGTAAGTTACTATGTCCAGTATGTGTCATACACTGAATAAATTTAAAAATAAAATAAGAATAAAAATTAAAAAAATAAAATTCTAAAGTAAAGCTAGGATCAAAATTTTAATATTATTTTAGACACGATCCTCGGCAACAGCGCCAAAAACTTGATGCGTGCTAATCTATAGCTATGGCAAGTGCACCAGTCGATTAAGTAATAAAGTAAGTGAGTAGAGTATCATCCCTAGAGGATTGAAAAATAAGTACTGAAAAGCTCTTTCCTATGCTTTGTTTAGAAGACCGATTTATGAGAATTAAAACAATAAAGAACAAAATAAAAAATAATTAAAAATTATAAGAAAATAGAGAGAGTGTAATTATTAGGATTTTAAACTTAAGAGCAATAGGTTACCAAGGCAATCGGTTCACCAACTCAGTCAATACAATATTCAGATTATTAGGTTAATTTTATTTCATGTGATGGTGGAGTCTCCTAGTTTATTCACTATCCTTTGGTCTAGGCGTAGCAAAACTATCAATATTTATTAACTACTCTTTGCTCCAGGTGTAATTTAAATAAATATCGATGCATTAAGTTTTGTGAAACCCTTTAATTAAAATATGCTGCGTCCAAAGCGCACTAAAATTCTCGTATGCATATGAATTCTAATTCGATTCATAATACAAGGTATATAATCAAGAAGCAATAATACAGATATACTTGGTCTGTATCATCTATGTTGATCAGATCAATTAGAAGATGGTCAGTAATTTAAAAGCATTAAGATCAGATCTATATACTCCTCATGAATAAAATTTAAAATAAAAATAAATCATACTGAATATTGCATCAAAAGAGTGGCTACACCTTAGCCTTAGTAAAAAAAATTTAGTTCATGATAACAAGTTCAAAAATAGCAAATAAAATAAAAAGCATGAAGAAATTAGATTTTTTATTTGCTGAAATTTGTTGTCCATTGTTCTTGGTGTGGAGAACTCGATGAAGAAGAAAGTTGCTTTGTGTACCGATCTTCGGAAGAAGAAAAGAAGAGGAAAGAAAAATAACAAGAATAAAAACTCTTTCTCTTCTCTCCCTAAACCCCTCTTTCTTTCTCTATTCTCACTATTTCTTCCTATTTTCTCTTTATTTTTAACTCTCTATTTTTGTTCTCCACCTCCTCCCTTCGGCAACAGCAGGCAGCCCTTTTTAAATAGGCTAAGAGATGGATTTTTGGAAGAAATCCTAACCAAATTGGGTTTAAAACTCTTAACACAAGTCAAATTAAAACCTTGGACAATTCTGACCTTCAGATTAGCATCCAACGAATCAAAAACCACTTAAAATTTTTTTTTTCAAAACTCAATTCAAGTCGGAATTAACCTCAGCCATCGAATCTTCTTGATGATTAAATCGAGATCGTCGGATTGCATATAGGAGCCTTTAGATTCTTAGTTAAAATCGGTAACGAATCTCCATCATTGGATCTCGATCGGGAGCTGTATCCGCCGTTCGTCAATGCATAGATTTCAGTCGTTTGATCAAATTTTGATGAACAGCATGCATCGGATTCAGCAAAATTCTTAGAATACCCTTTGTAGACTGTGTGCGGGCCCAGCATTGCATGGACCATCGCTTCCTTCAGTTAATCGGAGTGCACTTGTCTCCATGAAATCTCCAAAATGCCCTCGCCTGGTTACTGTAGCGGTCCACCATGCGTCGCAAAAATTTTGATGTCAACGTGGCGTAAATGGGCGGTCAGTTTGGTTTCGACCACGGTTAGGTCGGATGGCCTACTGAGCCAATTTTTCTGAGCCAGTTTGAACCGGACCAACCGGCATATATTATTATTATTTTTTATTTCCTTTGAAATTCAATTTCGGGCTCGTTTGAAGTCTGTTTTGCTTAAAATTTATTTCATATGATCCAAAAAAATAAGATCTTCATATTGGTAGCTTTCTTTCCTATATAAGATTAATAAAACTATTAATTTTTTAAAAATAATTTAATTTATTTTATAATTTAATACTTTCATTAGTGTATTTTTATAACTTATCAATCATCGTGAGGATGGTGATCGATCTGAATGATCGATGTATGATTGCTTCGTTAGGATAGATGAGTCTTGAGTCTATAGTATGGAGACACCAGAGCGATAGTACAGGTACTTATTGAGAATAAGGATACTTAGCATGACCACCTCGAGTAGTTATAAGGAAGTCTATCTTCTTGTCGATGACTAGCTCGATGTTACAGTTGTGTATCTGATTCTTTGATCTGAGGTGCATCGGTAGTTCATCTTGAGTGCATTATAGTTTGACTATATCATAACTTAGTCTTCTAGTCATTTAGAATTCTGAGGTGTATGTTAGCTATAGCATGTTCATTATAGAAATTAGATCGCATCAAGATGTATAGGATTTATCAACCTCGATAGAGGAGTGGTCCTATGATGATCATGAGATCGAGTCCTTAAGCCCATGGCCATAGCTGTGTGAAATAATAGAAAGGAGTTTCTGTTAGAGTTTCACATCAAACTCAAATCGAATGATTCAATCATATGATGGATGTTGGGTCTGATAAGTTTACCTTAACCTAGATACTATTGGGGCTTATGATAGAAGAATCCAATCACACAATTGGCTATACTAAGAGGTTCATATTCGATTTTGATGATTTTCTACCATATAATGCTAGGTGTCACTGATGGATTTTGGAATCAATTAGAATAATCTTGTTGATCCATGATTATAATTGGATGAATCAGAAGAGTTCTGATCCCTCAAAAGGTATTTCAAAGATGTCTGATAAGTATAAAAATATCATTAAAAATATTAATTTATTAATTAATTTATATTTATTTTTAAAAATTAAATATTTTATTTATTTATTTTAAAAAATATTTCATCAATGAATAGAGCTCATTTTTTTGATTGAAATAAAATAAATTTGGAGCACATTCGACTTAAAATGGATTTGATATAAATTTAAAAAAAATAATAATAAAATAAAAAAAATTAGCTCAGCTCGCACACCCAGCTCAGTCGGAGCATCCAAATGCACCCAGCCATTCAACTCAGCCAGCGCATCCAAGCTAGAGAGACCCAGCCATGCACCGCAAGCCACTCAGAATGTTGACTCACCCTATGCATTGCTGACGTCAGCATGACATCAAATTCATCGCGGCTCATCGTAGACCTCTTAGCGAGGGCATTTCGATCATTTCTAGGCCATGTTGCATGCTGATTGGTCTGATCTTTAAATGCGTCTGATCTACGTGGTCTATAGGCATAGCAAATATGTGATCGGATGGCCCATTGTCGGTTGAGATCTGATGGATGGGAGTTAATCCTACTTTGATTCAAACAGCCAAGCTCCCCATTGTGCAATTCGATAGCCCTGAGCATTCTAGATTTTGATCCGATTGTCTGATTTCACCCAAATCCAGATTTGATGATTGACAGAAGCTTTTAAACTAATTCACAAGCCTAGAAACATGATCAACGACCCAGATCTTCCAGATCAAGGTGATCAGATGACTAGAAGCTATTCTGTTCAAATCTGGGCTGATAAACATCATTTTTTGGTATTTTTTGGACCATTGGATCTCTATTGAATGGCTAGAATTCAGAAAACTCACAGAACTTGATCTAGGACAATGTTTTAATTTGAATATCACCAGGATTCCTCTTTGCACAAGGTTTTATGTATTTTTTTGGTCCCATATCATGAAACAACAAAGGACTCTCCTCTCCAACATCCATAAAAAGGAAACCAGGCTTCAAAGAAAGGTTGTCCTTGGTCATGGGAAGGTGATGGTAAAGGATAGAGCCATGCTTGGGATTCAAGGTTACTTTAAGATAGACGGTGCCGAGAAGAAGAGTTAGACTTCTACACCATCTTAACGCCAACACCGATCCAAGATCAAGATCAGTTACTTTTAATTTTTATTTTATTTATTTTATTTATATTTATATATTTAAATTTTAAACTTTTAATTAATGCAAATTTTATTTTCCTACTATTTAAATTTTAGTTCCAAATTTAATTTCTACACTTAAATTTTATTACTCTTTATTTTATTACAAGTAGATGCTAAGATCTAAGTAGTAGATCTTAGTACCCAAAGTTTATTTTCATGTAATTTAAATTTTTATTATTTAATTTTATATAATTTTAAATCTATTTTTTGATTTTAATTTTATTTTATTTTATTTTATTTTTTATAAAATTAAAGATTTCAAAACTAAAATATTGCCTTCTTTATGGATTCGATCCGACTCGCTACTATCTATATAATTTTAATTATTTTAAGAAGTCAAAATTAAACTGAAAAATATAGTATTCTAACAACAACATCATACTTTTATCAAGTTTTTGACGCCATTGCTAGAGAAGGCACAGACATTAAAGTCTTTGACCTCTTTGATTTTTTAAAATATAAATAAAATTTTTGATTATTTTAATTTTTTTTTGAATATTACTATTTACTAACTTTTCTTATTTATTATGTAGATTAAAAAAGGAATAAAAAGATTAGGACAAGGAGGAAGCTTCCAATCGTACTTGGTGAGATCAATCCTAAATCCTAAATCTCTTTTTTCTATTTACTTTATTTTTAAATTAAAATAAAAATACCTACTTAAATTTAATTAAAAGTTTCATAATATAATTAAAAATCTTAATTACTTAGAGCATCCATCATATTAGTTTTATTTTTCTTTTTGGTGGTTGCTAGAGACATGGTGAGCATCTTAAGTTCAATCAATTTTATGCATCTAATTTAGTTGCATAGAACTTCTTGTCTGAAAGTAATTGTGCATATTCATTTTAAATCAATTTAAGGGCATAAATCATTAAACAATATAAGATGGAGATTTGATCATTCTTTCTTGGCCCATAAATAACCAATCAGCATCCTGCATTGACCTAAGCCTTTTTTAAATCAACTAAACATCGGTCTTAGGAACTCTCCTTGCGCCACCTTGGTCCCAACGCCCTCCATACCTATTTTTTAGATATTTTTCATGGAAAATTTCTTTCTTCCTAATTTTCATGCCCTCTCTCTTCCTCCAAGTCATATTTGAAAGTTAGGTGGAAGACCAAATCAAAGGAGGAATTGGTTTTGCTTAGGATTCTTTGAGATAGAATCCTTGTTAACCAAAACATCTTTCCTTGAGTGTCGCCCTCTTTTTTAATTAATTTTTCTCTTATTCTATGAAAATAATCTCCTTTTTTGTTCACCCTCCCTTGCTGGTTCATGCTAAAAATTATGGAGGAGGTGCCCAATGTTAAATATATGTGCCCTAGAAGCCAGAATTGGCTGACACTTGTAATACACTTCTAGGGGCAAAATTGTAATTTTGACTATAATTAATGAAATGGGTTATTTTCTATCACACCTGTGTATTTAGTGTCTGTGATACATCCTTTGAGTTAATGGTAATGATAATTCATATTTTCAAGAGTTGAAAATTTAAGACATGAATAATCATTATTAACTCATAAACAGCTCCCGACCATAGGATCATCACGAGGATGGTGATTGATCCAGAAGGTTGGTGTACGATCGCTTCTCTTTAGTAGATGAGTCTTGAGTCTACGGTGTGGAGACACCGGAGCGAGAGTACAGGTACTCGTTAGAGAACGAGGGCACTGAGCGTGACCACCTCGAGTAGTCATTAGGGAGTCTACCTTCTCGTCAATGACTGACTCGATGCTGCAGTAGTGTGTCTGGTTCTTTGACCTGAGATGCATCGGCAGTTCACCTTGAGGGTGTTATAGTTTGACTACACCATTACTCGGTCTCCTAGCCATATGGAACCCTGAGGTGTATGTTGGCTATAGCATGTTCATTGTAGGAACTGGATTGCATCAAGATGGAATCTATCTACCTCGGTGGTAGAGGAGTAGCCCTATGATGATCATGAGAATCAAGTCCAGAAATCCATGGCCATGGTAGAGTGAAATAATAGAAAGAGTTTCTATTTAGATTTTCACATTGGACTCGAATCGAATGATTACATCATATGACAGAGACTAGGGTTTGACGAGTTCACCTTAACCCTAATCTGATCGGGGCTCAAGATAGAAGAACTTAATCACACAGGTAGCTGCACCAAGAGGTTCGCATTCAGCTCTGATGGGTTGCCACCATATACTGCTAGGTGTCACTGGTGGATTTTGGGAGCAATTAGAATGATTTAGATGATCGATCATTCTAGCTGTTCGAATCAGAAGAGTTCTGATCCATCGAAAGGAGTTTCGATGATGTCGATGATAGAGATCATGACATATCCCATTACCATACAGAACTGAACCTAACTGGGTCACACAAACAAGGGTTTGAATCTGGTGATCATCAATTGAACTGATCTAGTTCAATTGATCTGAATGAGATTCAATTAGGTTCAAGGAAATCGTGCTAGCACTCGATTGAACCTAACGTTCTTCTTTTACTATCATAAATAAGTTGTCCTGACTGAGCCAAAGGAGTTTGTGCTCAATCAGAGGCCTTCATATGGTCTGACTGGAGGTTGTCCAAGTCAGAAATAGGTTGTCTTATTTTGTAAGACATTACCTGCCATTTTTGGTCACCTGCCATTTCTTGTTCTTTGACTTTGGTCAAAAGTCTACCTTTGACTGGTCAAACGTTGACCATTGACACTTTGACTTTTGACCACATGTCATGCACCTATTGGAGAGCTGGTGGGGGCCTGTCCCCCTGCCAGAACCTGGCAAGGAGAAGGGCGCACGCCAAGGGTGGCGTGTGCCCAAGTTAGGAGGCGCCTAGGAGTCCTTGTTGGACAAGGACTCCATCTCCTTTTTGGATTCCAATTAGAGTTCTCCTAAGAATCCAACTTTGACTGGTCTTAGGCACCCTCTAAGGAGGAATCCAGGGGACTCTATTCCCAACCAATCAGATTTAGATCTGATTTCACAAAGGGTTGTGATTGGTTGGAGAAGGAAGAGGAGTTGGATCACAAGAGGTCTATAAATAAGACCCTGCGCCCAACCCTAATCCTAAGTGAATTCAATAGAGATTTCCCACGCCCCAAGGCTGCCTCTCCCCTCCTTCTCCATGCCAATACTCTCTTCTCCCCTTGCTCTCCACGTCCAAAAGAGTTTTGGACTTGGTTGGTGCGATTCAGATCAAAGAAAGGCGATCAAAAGCAAGAAGGCTGCGCTGCTGCAAAAGGACGACTGCTGATCTTCAAAAGAGTTTTGAAGATCCTCCAGATCAGATCCAGATCTGATTTTTGGAGGTGTGATAGAGAAGAAGAGGATCTCCAGATCCAACCCGAGTGGATACCGGTAGAGGCCAGGCGCTTGCGTGGCTAAGATCCAGAACCTTCCGCTGCAATCAGGATCATCTACAGGGTAATAGGATTACCCAAATCAGGTAAATTAAATTTGATTTAATTTATCTTATTTTATTTTATTTATTAAAATAATAAGAATCAGATCTGAAACATATCAAGATCTGATTAGAGATCAAGAGAAAATTTTTGAAATATATCTCTTGATCTGATCAGATCTGGACGAACCTGGACCGGGAAATCAGGATTTCCCTTCAACTGGTATCAGAGCCATGGTTCTAAATTGTTTAGATCTAATTTTAAATTTTATTTTAATTAGAAAATAAAGTGATTTCAGATGTCACATGAGATGTGATCAGATCTGAAATCAGAAAAATTAAAATTAAATGATTTGGATCTAAGATTATGAAGATATGCATGACTAGTTCTAGAATAGAATAGTTCTATAGAATAGTCTTGCATGTCTTTGATTTAATCTGATTAAATCATATTTTAGATCTTTTATTTACTATTTTTTGATATTATAAGTGTTATAATAACATCTGAATAAATAGCAAATAAAAATTATTTAATTTTAAATATCATATGAGATATGATTGATGCATGTCTAGACTAGTTGTAGAATAGTTCTACATAATTGTCTAGATTAGAATTTATTTTGATTAGATCAATTTAAATCTAATTTTTTAGATTATTATGAGATAATTTAGATCTGAAAATATGCATGATTTGATACATGAGATGTATGCAAAATATGCCATGATTAGATCTAACTTTATATATGAGATATATGATATAGATCTGATACTGTTTTGTAGTATTGAATGTTCCTGATTAAGGCGTTCCTCTTGGCCGTCCGGTCATAAGAACGAAGAAGGGTTTAAAGGCCCTCTCTTCCCATTCGATGGGGTGTTCTTATGATGTGTAGGGGTGCTGCGTGTTCGTCCTTAATCAGAAACCCAAAACTTACTTTCTGCAAAACCCTAGATCCTGAAACCCTAGGATTTATTGTGCATATTTTGTTTATGAACCCTACTTAATTAAGAATTAAGTTTATGGAATATTAATTAGGTCTAAAATTGAGAATTTCAGATCTAAGACATATTCATAATACTGGGTTCGGGCTTGGGTAGCTCAATTAGGTCTAAGCGGTTGATCAAACCGAATCAAGAGTTGGTTAGATGGGATCAACAATGCTTAAATTGACCAGCCTAATAGGATTAAGTCTGGGTCAAGATCGAGTCACGATCAAGCAAGACCTAATTAGGCTCAGAGGTTAGAGTCTGGATTGTAGGCTAACCCAATTGGTTCTGACTCAACAATTTGGTGTCTAAGGTAAGTTTGGCACATACGACCGACTGGTTTTTAATTGGAAGCTACTCGACCTGAATGCATTCTTGTACGAGTTAATGGCATATTCCTTCCACCGGTCTCACTTACCTGGCCATATCTGTTGACACAGTTCTGATCTGAGGTGGTCAATAATCCGAGCTAACCCATGCCACTAGGTTAGTCATAATTGTTATGACTAAGCCAAGTCTAGTTTAATGAGACCTGAATCAATTCTCCCTAAGAAAAGATTAAGTCTGAGGTCTTCCACCATTGTAGATGTGCGGGCCCTTCCCGGGGTTGATTGTTCTCGGCTGGATACAGTGGCTCAGTTGCACCGGGAAGATGCAACCATGTCTATTAGGCATTGGATGCTATGGGCTGGAGGATGAGTTGGGCTCAATATTTCGGATACGGTGAGAGACTCAATTAGGAACCCAGTCTATGCAAATGGTGGGTCTGACTTAACTAAGGAGTGGATCAATATTTCCGGATACGGTGAGATTCATGAATTAGAGACCAAGTTTGGGTGCACCATGATTAGAGAATCATTGAACAAGAGTTGTTCACTCATTGGCTAACCCATCACCAATAACTGTTAGGTGAGGTGATGAGTCAGTTGGTGAGACCGCACCACCCACTAGAAATCATTAATCGTGGAGATTTTTGCATCTCTACAGAGGGAGTGTAGGGATCCGAGAAAATAGTGGGAGCTAATTTGTTTAAAAATAAAATCCCTAAACAAATTGGTCAAGTCAAAATTACAGTATCTAACTAGAATCTTTGACTCTCTACAGGAAAATGTCTGCGTCCAACCCATTGGCACGTATCCTGGACACACATAGACTGACTGGACCCAATTATAAAGATTGGCTCAGGAACTACAAAATTGTTTTGGGTTCAGAGAAGTTAACACATGTTTTGGACCAGGACCCTCCCACCTTACCAGCCCGTCCATCCACTGAACAGAGAGCGTCTCTGGAAAAATGGATTGACGAAGATAATAAGGCCAGATATTACATGTTGGGCTCGATGTCTGATGAGCTCCAGCGCCAACATGAAGATATCGGGACTGCTCGCCAAATGTTGGCTCACCTGCAGGAGATGTTTGGTGAACAGAGTCGCGCAGCCAAATATCAAGTCACGAAATGACTTTTTAAGGCTAAGATGCGTGATGGGCAGTCAGTCCAAGATCACTGTCTGACAATGATCAAGGACATGGAAGAGCTTGAGAAGCTCGGTGTGAAGTTAGACTTGGACCTGCAGAACGATATTATTCTGCAATCCTTGACTGATGCATATGGGCAATTCATCATGAATTACCACATGCATAAACTTCAAAATTCCTTGGCCGAATTAATGAATATGCTGGTTACCGCTGAGCTTTCTATGAAAGGTTCTAAAGGCTCAGTTCTTGCTATGGAACGGACTTCTTCCAAAAGAAAGTCTTATGGAAAGAAAAAGAAGTCTGTGAAAAAGCAAAAGGTGGAAGGATCAAAGAAGAAGAAGGCAGAACCGAAGAAGAAGGCCGATGTCAAAGGAAAGTGTTTCCATTGCAACAGCGACGGCCATTGGAAGCGGAACTGCCCTACTTACCTGGCCACCCTGAAGAACAAGAAGGAAGGTCCTTCTGGAGGTATGCTCGTTATTGAGTCTAACCTTACGGTTTCTTCTGCATCCAGTTGGGTGCTTGACTCTGGTTCTAGTGCTCATCTGTGCACTTCCATGCAGGGTCTTGAGGATAGCAGGAGGCTGAGGGATGGAGACATGATCCTACGCATCGGTAATGGAGCAAGAGTTGCTGCAGTAGCCGTGGGAACATACCCTCTTCGATTACCATCTGGTTTAGACTTAGTTTTGAAAGACTGTTATTATGTGCCTGCAGCTAGCAGGAATTTGATTTCTGTTTCATGCTTAGCACAAGAAGGCTATGTGATTCACCTTCTTTAAGGACCATTGTAACATTCTTTATGAAAGAAATAAAATTGCAAATGGTTTCCTTATTAATGGTCTTTATCAGCTACATATTGATGTACCTGTTCTAACTATCGAGCAAAACGTGAATGCCAAACGACCTAGGGATAGTCCAAACGACAGATATCTATGGCACCTGAGATTAGGTCATATAGCAGAAGATAGGATCAACAAATTGGAGAAAAATGGGCTATTGAGTCCATTGACTTTTGAGTCATATCCAACTTGTGAATCTTGTCTTCAAGGCAAAATGACTAAACTCCCTTTTGTTGGACATGGGGAGAGGGCCACAGATCTCCTTGCCCTAGTACATACTGATGTGTGCGGCCCATTTGATGTGCCGGCTAGAGGCAATTTTGTCTACTTCATTACCTTTACCGATGATCTGTCTAGGTATGGGTATGTGTATCTTATGAGACACAAGTCTGAAGCTTTTGAAAAGTTCAAAGAATTCAGACATGAAGTAGAAAAACAAACTGGAAAAACCCATTAAGGTTCTTCGATCAGATCGAGGAGGTGAATACCTTAGCCGGGAATTCCTAGACTATCTCAAGGAAAATGGCATAGTCTCTCAATGGACTCCACCAGGAACACCTCAACTCAACGGGGTTTCAGAATGGAGAAATCGGACTCTATTGGATATGGTTCGATCCATGATGAGCTTCACAGACCTCCCTGATTTTCTTTGGGGACATTCATTATTAACTTCAATTTATCTACTGAATAGGGTTCCCTCTAAAACCGTTCCTACCACACCGTATGAGATATGGCACGGTAAGAAACCAAGTCTGAGTCATCTCAGAATTTGGGGTTGTCCGGCTCATGTCAAAAGACAACAAGCGGACAAGTTAGAGTTTAGGTCCTTTAGAGCTCGATTCATAGGATATCCTAAAGAGTCATTAGGATACTATTTCTACATTCCAGAAGACCACAATGTGATTGTGAGTCGACATGCCATCTTTCTTGAAAAATAGTTTATTCAAGATAGCGGCATTGGAAAGCAGATTAAGCTTGATGAGAAAGTCTCACAAGCACAACGAGCTAAGGACCAATTGGAACCAAATCAGGTTGAGCCAATAAGAACACTACCTCCTCCACCTCGTAGATCGGAAAGAGTTTTCCGTCCCCCTGAAAGATACTTAGGTATTATTTCAGAGGAAGTAGAGAAAATGTTCCTCATAGGTAATGGTGCTCATGGTGATGATCCCAAAACCTACAACGAGGCGATATCAGATATCGACTCCGAGAAATGGCTAGAGGCAATGCAGTCAGAAATTGACTCGATGCACTCAAACCAAGTCTGGACCTTGGTAGATCCACCAGAAGGTATAGTACCTATTGGGTGTAAATGGATCTTCAAGAGAAAGATTGGTGCAGATGGGAATGTGGAGACATTCAAGGCTAGACTAGTGGCAAAAGGTTATAGTCAACGCGAAGGCATTGACTATCAGGATACCTTTTCCCCAGTGGCTATGCTAAAATCCATCCGCACATTGCTTGCCTGTTGCAGCCTATTTCGATTATGAAATATGGCAAATGGACGTGAAAACGGCATTCCTTAAATGGATATCTTGAGGAAGATATCTATATGGAACAGCCGCTAGGTTTCACATCCAGTGATACTGATCACAAGGTTTGCAAGCTGCAAAGGTCCATATATGGACTTAAGCAAGCATCTCGGAGCTGGAACACTCGTTTCAATGATGTGATCAAAAAGTTTGGTTTCATCAAAAATGAAGAGGAACCATGTGTTTTCAAAAAGGGTCAGTGGGAGCGCTGTTGTCTTCCTCGTATTGTACGTGGATGACATCCTCCTTATTGGGAATGATATTCCCATGTTGACATCAGTCAAGATGTGGTTGTCCAAGGAATTCTCCATGAAAGACCTAGGTGAAGCATCCTTTATTCTAGGAATTAAGGTCTATAGGGATAGACCGAATAGGATGCTAGGACTTTCACAGAAGATGTACATAGAGGAAGTACTAAAGAGGTTTAGTATGGAAAACTCTAAGAGGGGATTAATACCCTTCAGACATGGTATTCATCTTTCCAAGAAGATGTGCCCTAGCACACCTGAGGAAATAGAATGCATGAGCAAGATCCCTTATGCTTCTGCAATAGGGAGCCTCATGTATGCCATGCTATGTACACGACCTGATATAGCCCATGCTGTGAGTGTCACAAGCAGATATCAGTCAAATCCAGGTGAAGAACACTGGACTTCTGTGAAATGTATCCTTAAGTACTTGAGAAGAACTAAGGATATGATGTTGGTCTTTGGTAATGGAGAACTCCAAGTCCAGGGATACACAGACTCGGATGTCATGTCATATCCGATATAGATGATCGAAAGTCGACATCTGGAGTCTGTTTGTGTGCAATGGTGGTGCTGTCAGCTGGAAGAGTTCCAAGCAAACTGTGATAGCAGATTCCACCATGGAAGCAGAATATATAGCTGCATCAGAGGCTGCAAAGGAAGCATTCTGGTATAAGAAGTTTGCTGCAGAAATTGGAGTAATGCCATCAGATGCCATTCCTCTACTACTGCGACAACAATATAGGCTGAGGTCTCCAAGCCATTGAGCGGCGATACCACCTCATCCGCGATTACCTCGAGAAAGGTTACGTTGAGGTCAAGAGAGTCAACTCCACAGATAATGTGGCAGACCCACTTACAAAGCCGTTGGGCCAGCAGAAGATCGAAGCCCACCTTGAGAAGATGGGACTTAGACTTGTAGCCAATTGGCTTTAGGACAAGTGGGAGATTGTTAGATATATGTGCCCTAGAAGCCAGAATTGGCTGACACTTGTAATACACTTCTAGGGGCAAAATTATAATTTTGACTATAATCAATAAAATGGGTTATTTTCTATCACATATGTGTATTTAGTGTCTGTGATACATCCTTTGAGTTAATGGTAATGATAATTCATATTTTCAAGAGTTGAAAATTTAAGACATGAATAATCATTATTAACTCATAAAATGCTCCCGACCATAGGATCATCACGAGGATGGTGATTGATCCGGAAGGTTGGTGTACAATCGCTTCTCTTTAGTAGATGAGTCTTGAGTCTACGGTGTGGAGACACCGGAGCGAGAGTACAGGTACTCGTTAGAGAACGAGGGCACTGAGCGTGACCACCTCGAGTAGTCATTAGGAAGTCTACCTTCTCGTCAATGACTGACTCGATGCTGCAGTAGTGTGTCTGGTTCTTTGACCTGAGGTGCATCGGCAGTTCACCTTGAGGGTGTTATAGTTTGACTACACCATTACTCGGTCTCCTAGCCATATGGAACCCTGAGGTGTATGTTGGCTATAGCATGTTCATTGTAGGAACTGGATTGCATCAAGATGGAATCTATCTACCTCGGCGGTAGAGGAGCAGCCCTATGATGATCATGAGAATCAAGTCCAGAAGCCCATGGCCATGGCAGAGTGAAATAATAGAAAGAGTTTCTATTTAGGTTTTCACATTGGACTTGGAATCGAATGATTACATCATATGACAGAGACTAGGGTTTGACGAGTTCACCTTAACCCTAATCTGATCGGGGCTCAAGATAGAAGAACTTAATCACACAGGTAGCTGCACCAAGAGGTTCGCATTCAGCTCTGATGGGTTGCCACCATATACTGCTAGGTGTCACTGGTGGATTTTGGGAGCAATTAGAATGATTTAGATGATCGATCATTCTAGCTGTTCGAATCAGAAGAGTTCTGATCCATCGAAAGGAGTTTCGATGATGTCGATGATAGAGATCATGACATATCCCATTACCATACAGAACTGAACCTAACTGGGTCACACAAACAAGGGTTTGAATCTGGTGATCATCAATTGAACTGATCTAGTTCAATTGATCTGAATGAGATTCAATTAGGTTCAAGGAAATCGTGCTAGCACTCGATTGAACCTAACGTTCTTCTTTTACTATCATAAATAAGTTGTCCTGACTGAGCCAAAGGAGTTTGTGCTCAATCAGAGGCCTTCATATGGTCTGACTGGAGGTTGTCCAAGTCAGAAAAGGTTGTCTTATTTTGTAAGACATTACCTGCCATTTTTGGTCACCTGCCATTTCTTGTTCTTTGACTTTGGTCAAAAGTCTACCTTTGACTGGTCAAATGTTGACCATTGACACTTTGACTTTTGACCACATGTCATGCACCTATTGGAGAGCTGGTGGGGGCCTGTCCCCCTGCCAGAACCTGGCAAGGAGGAAGGGCGCACGCCAAGGGTGGCGTGAGCCCAAGTAGGAGGCGCCTAGGAGTCCTTGTTGGACAAGGACTCCACCTCCCTTTTGGATTCCAATTAGAGTTCTACTAAGAATCCAAGTTTGACTGGTCTTAGGCACCCTCTAAGGAGGAATCCAGGGGACTCTATTCCCAACCAATCAGATTTAGATCTGATTTCACAAAGGGTTGTGATTGGTTGGAGAAGGAAGAGGAGTTGGATCACAAGAGGTCTATAAATAAGACCCTGCGCCCAACCCTAATTAAGAATGCAATGAGATTTCCCATGCCCCAAGGCTGCCTCTCCCCTCCTTCTCCATGCCATAGTCTCTTCTCCCCTTGCTCTCCACGTCCAAAAGTGTTTTGGACTTAGTTGGTGCGATTCAGATCAAGGAAAGGCGATCAAAAGCAAGAAGGCTGCGCTGCTGCAAAAGGACGACTGCAGATCTTCAAAAGAGTTTTGAAGATCCTCCAGATCAGATCCAGATCTGATTTTTGGAGGTGTGATAGAGAAGAAGAGGATCTCCAGATCCAACCCGAGTGGATACCGGTAGAGGCCAGGCGCTTGCGTGGCTAAGATCCAAAATCTTTCGCTGCTTATAGTGATCATCACGGATAATAGGATTACCCTATCATTCAAGATAAATTAAATCTGATTTATTATCTTATATTTTATTTTAATTATTAGAATAATAAAAATTAGATCTAAAACAATCTCAGAATCTTGATTTAGATCCAAAGAACAAATATTTTTGAAATATACTCTTTTGATCCAGATCAGATTCTGACACGAACCTGATCTGGAAAATCAGGATTTATCCTTCAGGATACTCTACTCACGTTATTTTATTACTGACGACTGGTGTACTTGCCATAGCTATAAGATTTAGCATGCATCAGATAGATTCTACGTATCAAGAGCAGTTTTATGAGTTAGTTATGAAACATATACCTTAAAATTCTCAACTCTTAAGAATATGTGTTATTATGCCCGTTAACCTAATGAATGTATCACAAACACTTTAACACACAATATGATTAGAGAAATAATTTCTTTTATTAATTTTAAGTCAAAATTTATAAAAATATTTCTAGAAAGTATTTTACAAGTATTGACCAATCTGATCTTCCTAGGGCAAATCTAACAATTTTTTAAGTTAGACTGAGTCTTCTTCATATTTTCATGTATGAGATTATTCATTTTGTTAAAACTGCTAGATGAAATTAGATAATGTTAAATCAAGGGACCAGCAGACCAAACATATTATCATGTTTTTTGGAACGAAATTATTTTTCTGCTGATATATCGTAGGTGCTAACTAACAATCTTTCTTATACACAAGTTAAATTTTGATCATCTTGTTATGTTTTTCATAAATATTTTGTGGTTGAACGGAAAAGTTTTTGGGTCAATCTACTTGTTTTTGATTTTTACTTTTATTTTAGATATTATACATCATGTCTTTTAGAGATCGAAATCATTCCAGCTAAGGACAAAGCTCTCGAGGAGTGAGCGATCATGTAGCCAACTCGCATGGTTCCGCACATCTCATACTGGATAATAGATGTGTGGAACTAGATGATAGGGGGGCACCGCACCAGTGGGACCTACAATTAGATGCAGTAGCAATTAAAAGGCTCATCGAACGACACAAAGTCAATAGGTTGAGGACTAGCCTGGCTCGTGGCACCTCCAATTTGATCAGAAGATAGACAGCTCATCCACGTTCAGAGCCACTCATAAGTACTACAACTTTAATTAATATATTTCTAATTTAGCAATTTTTGAGTTAATATTTATTTTTCAAAATCAATTTTGCAGTACATTCAGAGAGTCTGGAATATCTCGTGTGGTTACCAGCATGATCTGATTCTTGATGCCAGGGCTGGTGAACGAGTTTTCCAGCTAGTCGTCTAGAGCATGTGATGCAGCTTGGGGGATATTTTTGGTAAATCAAAATTAGTTTAATTTTTAAATTTTTGATACGTAGGTATCTTAACTACATATAAATACATGCTTGTTTCTATCTTGCAAGAGTACTACTGATTTGAGACACCCTAAGATGAGGAGGTTGTTCATTAGATCTTCAAGGAGGTGGCCACATGGAGGCTTCGAGATGGCCTCTATAGCCTCAAGCAGTCTGCCATCCAGCACTCTAGTTTTCAATCACCATCGAACTGGAGATCTTTCACGGATCACTGGATGTCGGAGGATATATGGTAGGCCCTCTACAACTAGTGGAATAGCAAGAAGTACTCCGATAGGTGACAAAGGGCTTGATAGAATCGAGCCATCCAACAGGATTCGATCAGGCATATGGGTGGCTCGATCGGTACACATGTTATAGTCGACTGACTGGTAAGAAATCAATATCAAAGCTCTTCACTAAAATTAAAAAAACCCTTATATATATGTTTTAATTAATTTAATTTTATTATTTACTTATTATAAACATGGCGGCTATGTCATCCACTAGACCAGCTATAGTTATGATGGGCCACACATTAGTCTAGGAAGACTGGTGACTATTTAGATTCTACGTCATGATAGATCGTGGTAAGAATATCAAACTTTATTTACTAATTAAGTTGTTATAAAATCTAATTTTTATGTCATAACTAATATACTTTTAAATTGTACAGACTCGTTATGCAACGTACATTATTGAGAGATATGGTGATGACCCATCTTCTCAGCCTCCCTTGATCTTGAGGGATGGATCAGCACCACTAGGGGGTGAGTCGGAGCCGAGTCATAAGATTCGGCCATAGCTTCGATCCTCCACATCGATACCCTTCGACATCCTCATAGACCTCGATGTTCCAGACTTGAAGAGATGTGCATGTGGAGGAGATCGTGTAGAGGCTTTTGAGTCAGTGACCTCAGAGCCTTCTGGATGCCATCTGCAATACAATCATAGAGCTTCTCCAGGACCCATAGCTGCACGACCAGCTAGACTGGTCATCTCAATCATTACATTAGGTAATTATATTATTAAATTATTTTAATTATTTTAAATTTTTAATTTTAAAAGCTACGTATATTTAGGTTTGAGTCTAGAAAAAAAATCTTGGGACTAAAAATTTAATCTAATCATTCAATCAATAGACCAAAGGTGTCTATAACTCTACATCATTGAATGAAATATATAAAAATAATCTATTCAAGAATCGAAAGTATGTATCGAAAGATACACCTTCGTATCAAAACTTACTAATATTATTTTATTTTTTCATTATAGGATGCTAAGACATCCAGCTCTCATCCACCAACTGCTGAAGAGGAGCAAGAGTAGGATGCAGATGATGATCAGGATTAGATCTAATTTTTTTTTATGTATTATATTTTTTTGATATTACTTGTAAAAACTATATAATTTTTATTTTTAATATAATATAATTAGTTTTTAATTTTTAATTATCATATTATCTTTGAATTTTAATTATAATAGTTATTAGAAACCATAATTTATTATGATTAATTAAAATAGATTTTCAAAAGTATTACTATTAATTTTTTTAAAAAATAAAATTATCTATTACTATCGGTATTAGCGATGGCAGATGCCATCGCTAATAGTTAGCGATGGCATTAGACTCCAAAATACTATCATTAATATTTTTTTAAATAATTTTTTATTTAATTAAATAATTAAATAAAATTAGAGATAATGTTAGCGATGGAAGAATTGGTCACTAATAATAATTAGCGATAGTATTAGCAACCAATTACCATCGCTAATATTTTTAATTTTTTTTAAAAAATTATTTTAAAAAATAATTAGAGATAAAATTATTTCATCTCTAAAAATATTGCTAATTTCTTTATTAGAGACGACAGTTTTTGCTGTTACTAATGGTACTAATTAACGATAAAAATTTTTCAGATTGGCTTTTATAATGGTATTAGCGATGGTATCTCTATTAGCGATAGTAGATTGACTGTTAGCGATGGCATTTTACGATCGCTAATAGTCCAGATTCTTATAGTGTCACGATCAAATGATACGTTGTTAACTAGGATGATAACGTTTATCGAATGTAGATCATTGTGTACCACATAAGTTGGTTATCCTCTTAATCAAGAAGTGTGGAGATACTGGTATGGCATACAGGTGAGATATAGGAATATATCATCACTGAATATGACCAACTCCAAAGCATTCTACTATCAAGAATTACTCTGATAGGATATGGATATAAATATCCCTTGTACTTGAGATCGCCATAGTGACTTACAAGCAACTCACTGTGCTTTAGTATCGAACTATCTAAATTTCTAATTCAGTGATGAAAAGTTTCTAAGCACAGTTAAGAACTTATTAAGTTAGTGAGTGATCAAGATGGAATTGACTACTCCAAGAGTTTGAAGATAATTCATCGTTGTATTTTAATTTAGAAAAATCATAGGTGGGGTAATCCATGTGATTGATTTGATATTTTAAAATATAATATGGATGACCTATTTAGGTTTGACAGTTAAATCTTGAGTCATCTCATGAGCATTTATGGTCAAGAGAATAAATTATGCGAAAACCATATCCATATGAGTTTTTAGAGTGTTGCTTTACACATTCGACCAATCCAGCCATCGGATATCATTGCTAGATAGTCACCTTGATTGGTATAGAAATTTTTTTCTATACTATCAGTTTAGGTTCAAACCAATGAGATCACATACATAAGATGTCTCGATCTGATCAGATGGTTGATCAATGATTTAAAATCATTTTAGGATCAAACAATCAATACGATTAATGTTTAACCTAATGCAAGTATTACAGGAGGATTGATTAACAATTGGATTACTAATTGGCTCAATCTGATTGAGCTTAAGGGCTGAGATTGAGTCTAATTGAATATGATTTAATTAGATTTGGTTTGGACTTGATTGGATCAAGTTCAATTAATTTATGAGATAAGCCAATTACAAGGGATAACAAGTCCTTGTTGAATAGGACTTAAACGAACCTAATTTTTAATTTGATTAAAATTTTAAATCAAAATTAAATTAAATTAATCTATCTTAATTGAGCTTCTAATTGGATTAAGAACATTATTAATTAGGTTACACCAAGATCTATTTTAATTACACTAAAGAATACCTTTGACTAGTCAAAGCATGAAGTCCTAGTTTCACTAAGACTTCACCCTCGCACCACTTTGCCTTCCTAATGCCCCTTCCCATGAATTTTGGCATGGGATTTCTCATGTCTAGAGAGTCTCTATGCTCCCTTTGCACCTCCCATCTTTCTTAAAATTAAATTGGTTGTGGAATAGGTCAAAACAAACAAATTGTTTTAACCTATGACTCTATTTGATAAAGTTTCACACATCACCTTTCCTTATCTTCTTATGGCACCATCTTTTCTGATTTTTTCATAGAAAATATGGAAGGATGTGTGTGCCATAACCTAGTCTCCATGCCATAAAATAAGGAGGGGGCGCCTAAAAGTTGGGCACCCCAATTCTTGCCATGTTAAGACATGCCTTACTAGGTTTTTTACCTAGACAGCGACTCTCTCACATCTCTCTATTTAAGAGGGGTTAGGGTCTGATTTTTCTATTGAGAAATCATCTTTGATAGAGAGCTTGGGCATGGGAACCTTGGGTGTATAAAGGTTGTTAGTGTGAGACTTTGTAAAGATACAAGTTATTGTATCTAGGTGAGAGAAAGGAATAGAGAAGAAGGGTCTTCTCTAGGGTTTTGCTTTCAATCTTCTTCCACCATCTTTTTGAGAGAAAAACATGAGGAAGAAGGCTTTTCTCAAATCCTTCCTTCTCCTTCTTTGATCCTTGGATGATCCAAATTGTTGAAAGAAGAAGCTTCGCCATCAACCATCAAAGAAGGATCAGCACAGTGCAAGTACACTGTGCTGATTTTCAATTGTTGGATTTTGGATCAAGATCGGGACTTCGTGTAGACTTCTTGTAGAGGCTGGACGCATGTACAGTTCAAAACAACCTCAATCTTAAATCAGCAAGTGGAGATCTCAACTTGCAAAAGGTAAAAGAAATACGATCTCTTTCTTCTACAAGATTAGATCTAGTTCTAGTTTGATGTTGATATGATCAACATTCTTATTTTATTTATTATTTAATTTTTAGATTTATATGCATGCATAAATCATGTTATTAGATCTTAGATCTAAAAATTTTTATATTATTTTATAGATTAATATGATTAATCTGTAGCTTCCGCTATTTTTATTTTAAAAAAGTTTTGAAATAGATCTTGCAAATCCTAGATTTTTCCTTCAGAGCTGATCCCTTCTAAATCCGAGTCGACTCCAACATACAGGTCGACCCCTGGGTCAACTGCTTCTCTATGCCACTACTAAATTTTCTGAAATACTCTCTATTTTCCTATGGTGGAGTCAACCCCTCTTAGAAATGAGTCAACCCCCTCCCCTGGGTTTAGAAATTTTTTTTAATCATAAAGGCATTTCATCAAAATTTTTTTTTTCTTAAAATTGCCACACATACATAACTATATTACCTTAAATATCCTTCCAAATATCACTCATTCTAAGCTCAATAACTATCAAAATTTAACTTTAATACCACTGTTATTAATCTCTTATCTTAATTATCAGTTTTCTCTCTTAACTTAACAACCAATGCTATACTTGTTGCCCAGCAAGACAACCCAAGAGGAGGGAGGGTGAATTAAATTTTTTGAAACTTAAAACAAATTAGGTATTGTTTTCAAAAATAAGTGATGTGATGGAGTATGCTTTAGTTCTATGTATGCAGAAATGTAGAATATAAATGCAATGGAATGAAGTAAACAAGATAATCATAAATACTAAAAAATTTATAGTGGTTTAGTGCCCCTTGCACCTACGTCCACTCCTCAAGGTCCACATAAGAATTTCACTATAATCTCTCCAAGATTATAGTTGGATAGTTTTCCAAGGCTTACTATTCAAAATCTACTTAGTTTTTACACTGGCTCACCAACCATAACCAACCTCTAAGCCAACCCTTGGTTTACAATCCAATTTTCAGGCTTGGATAAGCCTTTTCCTTAGCTTCAAAATCCTATTGAAGCTAAGTTAAAAGAAAGAGGAAAGTTGAACAACAAAAATAAACAAAAAGCTCCTTTGATGAGCAAATAAATCGATGAAGCTTTTTGAAGTCTTCTTGGAGGAAGGATTTTGAATTATTTGAGCTTGTCTTCTTGTAGAATGGAATCACTTGATTTTATATTTCTTGGAGTTCAGAGTGGACTGCTGTCTTTTTAGGGCTCTTTTGACTCTTTTTCTTGACTTTTTAATTTCTTTCAATGATCTTATGTTCATGTCACTTCCTCTAGGTATTTTGTAGGTAATTTTTCACGTTTGAAAGGCTGGAGAACCTTATTTGATCGTTGGAGAAGCAAAAATGACCATTTGAAAAGGCTATAGAAAATAAGCTGTTACGATCACTAGGTCAGCTTAGTTTTTGACTGGGTCGGCTCAGTCCTAACTGAATCGGCTCAGTTTATAGTTGAGTCAGCTCAGTCCTTTGGGTATTGAAAAACTAACTTTCTGCACTTTTTATCTTTTGCTTCCACTGAGACTAGGTCGGCTCAGTCTCAAACTAGGTCAGCCCAGTTTGCATGCCATGCGTGCCAAAGATCATTTGTGACCCAATCTGCATAGTTTTGGATAGTCTATAGAAACTAGCCATTGGAGCTCGAGTCAAACCTCGAGTCGACTCAAGCATCAGCTCAAGGTCATTTGCTTCGCTCGTTCCTCAACACAAGAGTTTTTGTATGAAGATTAGTCTTTCTATATTTTACTAAGACTTCAGCTCGTGGACCTCAAGTCGATAGGAGTCTCTGCTCGAGACTATGCTAAACTTTGCTTCAAAATTATTATTTTCTATAATTTTTCTATGACTTCGACATGAGAACCTCGAGTTGACTCGAGCCTCCGCTTGAGACCTTGCCCCAAAATCATCATTCTCTGGATTTTCACTAAGACTTCGACTCGAGAACCTTGAGTCAACTTGAGCTTTCACTCGAGACTGTTCCTTCTAAAACTTCTGTGTGCTAGTCTGCATATCAACTCGAGCTGAACAATAAGTCAAACCTTAAGTCGACTCGTGGGCTTCTTATACTAAAAAATTTTTGTTTGCCCAAAAGTCTTCCTCTTGAATTCTGATTTTGGGATATCTTTTTCAAGCCTTATTTCAGGTTTGATTTATACACCAAATGCCTCCAACTCTTCTTTATCAATTATCAAATGCACTTATATGGATGTTTTATTTGATACTCTAAAATACTTCATGAAACATGATCTCATCAACTTTATTAATTAAAATATATACTCAAATATTTTGTTGCTCATCAAAATCAATCCTTGGGGTCAACAATCTCTCTCTTTTTGATGATGACAAAACTTTAAGTATATGAGCGAGAAATATACAATAATAATGCATTAAGAATATTTTTGATAGATTAATGATTTAATTTCTTTTGTATTTTCATATTTATCTCTCCCTCAATTTATGCTTGTATTTTCAATTCAAAATTAAGTTTTCTGCTCGTACTTATTAGAATGGTAAATTGCTAGCATATATCCATATGTGTGTGCCAAGCATCAGTATTAAACAATCATACATAGATTATGTATCATGGCACAAACTCTAAACTTATAATGCACATCATATATGCTGAAAATTTCAATCCTTAACATATTCATGCTTAACACATTCAAGCTGAAAATTTTCATCTTAACATATTTATGCTGAAAACTTTAAATTTAACATATTCAAAGTGAATGAATTCATGCTCGTATACATATCACTCCCCCTTTTTGTCATCAATCAAAAATATAAAGTTAAGGCAAATATTCAAAATGAGTGTAAGAGTAAGTGATCGTGAGTTTCATTGCATTAATAAAATGCACTATGATACAATGAAACATCAAGTTCAAAGCAAGACCAGGTTAAGCAAGTTTATATCTATAAGTGCCAAGTACATAGAGTCAAATACAAGCACAGAGTCAAATACAACCATATACTCCTAATACATAGATCTAAGTATAAGAAGTAGACAGACACTAAAGCCTACGAGACTACTCATCATGAAATGGAATCTCTAATATCTAGGATGAGGCTCGTGAGGTAGAAAGTCTGACCCTCCTGCTCCTAGTCCTAATAGAAGGTTTGGCTACCTGCAAGGGAGGAGGCCCTCCATGAGTATAGACTCTGAGTGGTAGTTTGCTCTCACTCATGGATACCTGGGTGGATTGACCAGGTGACATAGGTGGAGGAGGTGGAGGTCAAGGCATGGCTACCCTAGCCACGGCATCTGCTGCTGGTGGTGGTGGTATCGCACTTAGAGCGAGTCTCTCTATTTTTTGAATCAAACTATCCATGGCTCCAAGTACTGAAATGATGCTCTACTGCTGTACCTGACCTAGGCTACTGATCGTTGCCATCATCTCAGTGCCTCCAGACTCAACTCTCCTCCTGAGCTGAGCAAGCTCCTCAGTAATACTAGAGTGATCAGTGGGTGTGCCATGTGCATTCTCCCTCTTCTCTAGAGTAGTAAGCCTCTAAGAGATAGTCTTAATCTCAGTCTGTACAATCTCTACTCTCTCAAACAATCTTCGAATCTCTCAACTAACTCTGGTAGATATCATGTCTATCAGTTTCTCTATAGATGCAGAGTTAATAGGTGGTGTCTATGGGAACCTCCCCATGGGTGGAGCTCGAGGTATTATAGATGTACGGTGGTCAGTGTCAGGTGCATCTCGAGCTGCAACTGGAATAGAGGGCTCTCCTACCTTTACAACCCTAGGCACTCTTCTCTCTTGACTAAAAATGTTCTTGACCCATCTTCCATCCTCTACATGATATTGCATTCTGGTCAAGGCTCTCATGTCATAAACATCATAGTGAGACTACTTCTTGCTTGCTTCATTCTCTAGTGATACTCCTACAGTCTCAAAAATTCTGGCCAGGGCCATGCCATAGGACAAACACACCTTATTTCTAGATGTTGCCTCTCTCATTTGATGCATCATAATGCCAGACAGATTTATCTGAGTTTCTTGAACCATAAAATACATCATTCACAGCTCTCTTTCAGATATAAAGTCATGTCTACCTAATTTCAAAATAAAAATTCCACTGATGATATGATGAAGAACTCTCATTTTCACTAATAGTGTGGGTGCCAGTACATCTCCTATAATATCATTCCTATCCACAATTAATCTCAAACACCTCTTTTTGTCAGATAATTTATCGGGCACAAAATTTTTTTTTATGATACCAAAAATTTGAGCCGAACTCTCCTTAGTCACCTTAATTTGTATACCTTTGACTATACTTATAATTTTAGGAAATCTCTTTTTAAGATTTTCATAAAACTCTCTAACCAACTTAGGGTACATGGGGATGTCCATTGTACAAAAATTTCTCCATCCCATCCTACCAATCCAAGTCCCAATAGAAAAATTATAACTTTCAAAAAAATCAAAATCAATTCTCCTCTCCATTGCAATGGCTCTAGTGGCCATCCTACCGACAGGTGAAGGTGGTGGAGGAGGTGAGTTCGGTATACCTTGATCCTATTGAGGTTCTTCCTAATGGGTTCTTTCTGAATGGGTTCTTCAGAGGGTTGAAAAATCTCAGATAGTTGGGATGCTGCCCATTCCATTCGAGCTTTTCTTCTCCTCACCTGTTCTTCAACTTCATAGGTATTGCAAATCTTCTGCACTCATCATCTTTCTCTAGCCATTAACCCAAATCTGGTCCCTCACTTCATGGATCGAAGAGAGTAGATGGTAAGAAAGCAAGTAGACACTGTTGGATTGAGTTTAGGGAGACGAGAGGCCCTCTGCTTATCGAAACGAAGAATCTCTAGGGCATCACGAACAGTCACAGGTCCATTTCAATCACTTATGGCCCTAACCCTCGAGTCGACTCATGGTTTTGAACTAGTTTGCTCGAATCGACTCGAGCAATAGTTCTGAAACTTCTAAAGGTTCAGAGGAGATTTGATATTCAGATAATGTTTAGTTATTTTTTAAATATTAATCATTAATTTTGTACATAAGATTTAATTCTTTTGGATTTAATTTGATTTACTTAAAAATTTGAAGAATAAAATTTAATCAGGTTGGTAGCATAGTCCTAAGTCTCTTCTAATAATGCTAATTCCTTTTCATTAAGGGATTTTATGAATATGTTAGCTAATTATTTATCAATACTAATAAATTCAAGCATCACATCATTATTTTGTATATGGTCTCTTATGAAGTGATGTTTTATCTCAATATATTTGGATCTTGAGTGTTGAATTGAATTCTTGGTTAAATTGATTGTACTTGTATTATCACATCTTATGGATATCTTATTAAATTTGAATTCAAAAGCTTCTTATTGTTATTTAACCCAAAGAATTTGTGCATAACAACTCCCAGTAGCTATATATTCGGCTTCGATCGTTGAGAGTGCTATTGAGTTTTGTTTCTTACTAAATCAAGAAATTAAATTTACTCCTATGAATTGACATGTGCCACTAGTGCTTTTCCTATCAAGTTTGCATCCAGCAAAATCAGTATTAGAGTAACCAATTAATCCAAATTAAGATGCTCTATTATACCATAGTCCTACATTAAGTGTCCCAAATAAGTATCTAAAGATTCTTTTAACAGCAAGCAGATGTGATTCTCTAGGGTTAGATTGATACCTAGCATACATGCAAATACTAAATATTATATCTGATCTACTTACAGTAAGATAGAGAAGTGAGCCTATCATACCTCTATATAATTTTAAATCTACTTTCTTATCTTTCTCATCTTTGTCAAGTTTGCAAGATATACTCATTGGTGTGCCAATTGGTCTTGAACTCTCCATCCCAAACTTCTTGAGTATTTTCTTGGTATATTTTATTTGGTCGACGGAGATTCTCTTTTTATTTTGCTTGATTTGGAGTCCGAGAAAGAAGTTTAACTCTTCCATCATGCTCATCTCGAACTCACCCTGTATTAGCTTAGCAAATTCTTGACAAAAGATTTTATTAGTGGCACCAAAAATAATATCATCCACATAGATTTGTACAACTAATAGATTCTCATCTTTTCTTTTTAAGAATAAGGTTTTACCTATATTTTCTATAGTAAATTCATTATCTAGTAAGAATTTACTTAATCTTTCATACCAAGTAAGCGGGGCTTATTTTAGACCATACAGGGCTTTATATAATTTGAATATATGATTTGAAAATGTATGATTTTTAAATCCAGGTGGTTGTTCAACATACACTTCTTCTACTATATAACCATTAAGAAATATACTTTTTACATTTATTTGATATAATTTAAAATTCATGAAATATGAAAAAGCAAGCAATAGTCTACTGGCCTCTAATCTAGCTATAGGGGTAAAGATTTCATCAAAATCAATGCCTTCTTCCTAATTATATCCTTTTTCTACTAATCTAGCCTTATTTCTTATAATGGTTCTATGTTCATCTAATTTATTTCTATATATCCATTTAGTTTCAATTATTGGATTGTCATTTGGTCTATCGACTAGGATCCATACTTTATTTTTTTCAAATTAATTTAATTCTTCTTGCATGGCATCTATCCAATATGGATCATTTTCAGCTTCTTCTATTGATTTAAGTTTAATTTATGAAACAAAAGCTATGTAATTATTTACATTTCTAAGATAAGATCGTGTTCTTATCTCTTGTGATGGATCACCAATTATAATATCTTCAGGATATCCATGTGCATACCTCCATTCTTTTGGCAGCTCCTCTCTTGAACTGTAAGAGGACTCCTCATTTTTCTCTTCTTTATTGTTTTGAGGTGGAGCATCCTTGATTATTAGATTGTCCATATTGTCATGAAGATTTTCTGCATCCTCATCTAAAGCATCTTCTTTTCTAATAGATTTGTTATTATATTCATCAAAGATAATATGAATTGATTCTTCAACAATGAGAGTTCTCTTGTTGAAGACTCTATATGTCTTGCTTGATTAGGAGTATCATAAGAAGATACCCTCATCAAACTTGGCATTAAATTTTTTTAGGTTATCTTTTCCATTATTAAGTATGAAGCATTTGCCAAATACATGAAAATAGTTGATATTTGATTTTCGATCTTCCTAAAGTTCATATGAAATTTTCTTTAAAATAGATCATATTAGAATATGATTTAATGTGTAACATGTAATATTTATTGCCTCAGCCCAAAAGTATCTAGGTAAATTACTTTCACACAACATAGTTCGTGCCATTTCTTCTAGTATTCGATTTTTCTTTCTACTACTACATTTTGTTGTGGGGTTCTAGGTATTGAAAAATTATGATCAATTCTCTTTTCATTATAAAAATTCTTAAAGTACTGATTTTTGAATTCTATACCATGATCACTTCATATGCAAACTATTGATGTATTCTTTTCATTCAAAATCTTTCGATAAAATTTGAAAAATGCATTGAAGGCTTCATCTTTTTGTGCTAAAAATATTATTAAAAATTATGTTCTAAAGTCAATCATCAACTTATTGATGGTTGAGATATTATAATTAATTTATTAATTAATAAAAAAAATTTTGCATCTTTTCATCATAAATTTACATCTTCTAATGAACTTCATTATTGTGATGAAGTCCTTAAGACTATTTAGTTTCGATAAAGAAAAGATTTATCGATTAGTTCTTAAATTTATTCATGATCAAATGATAGGCTATTAATTAGAATGACAGTATCTATCGAATATAGATTGCTATATGTCATATAGGTTGATTGTCCTCTTAACCAAGGAGTGTGAAGATACTAGTATGGCATACAGATGAGATGTATGAGTACATCATCATTGAACGTGACCAACTTCAGAGCATTCTGCTATCGAAAATATCTCTGATGGGATATAGGTATAAATATCCCTTAGATCTGAGATTACCTCAGTGACTTGCAAGCAACTCACTATGCTTTGGTACCGGACTAACTGAATTTTTAATTCAACAATGGAAGGCTTCTGAGCACGGTCGCATACTTGCGAAGTTGGAGTATGATCAAGATGGAATTGACCACTCCAAGAGTTAGAGAAGAATGTATCACTGTATTTTAATATAGCAAAACCTTGGCTAGGGTAATCTATCAGATGGATTTGATATTTTGAAATACAATGTAGACAACCTGATCAGAGTTGACAGTTGAACTCTGAGGTGTCCTATGAGCGTTATGGTCAAGAGGATGAATTATATGAAAACTATATTCGCATAGGTTCTAAGGATGGTGTTCTACACCTTTCAACCTATCCGACCATCGAGTATCATCGCTAGATGGTCACTTTGATTGGTATAAAAATTTATTCCTATGCTGCCGACTTAGATTTAGAACTATGAGGTCACATACATTAGAGTTCATATTTTGATCGAATAGTTGATCAGCAATTTGGAATCATTTTAGGGTTAAACGATCAATACGATTGATGTTTGACCTAGTGCAGGTGTTGTAGGAGGATCGATTAGCAATTTAATTGCTAATTAGCTTAATTTGATTGAGCTAGTAGGCTGAGATTAAGTTTAATTAAATATAATTTAATTAGATTTAGTTTGGGCTTGATTGGATCAAGTCCAATTGGCTTATTGGATAAGCCAAGTGCAAGGAAGAACTAGTCCTAATCTAACCAAGACTTAAGTCAAAATAATTTTTTAATTTGATTAAAAAATTAAATTAAAATTAAATTAAATTTAATATAATTTAATTAAAATCTTAAATTGCTTAGGATCTTATTTAATTAGGTTAGTTTACTCTTATTTTTATTTGGTTAAAAGATCTTGTTTGACCAGATCAAAATAGGAGTCCTAGTGTGATTAGGACTCCCTATTCCTTGCGCCACCTAATCCTCATGCCCCATCCCTTTCTCTTTGTATTTTTATGTAAATAATCTTCATGCCCCAAGCAATCTCATGCCTCCCTTCTCTCTTTCTTTTTCTCATATAGAAGTTTGTTGGAAGACCAAGTCAAAAGAGGAATTAGTTTTGCTTAAGGATTCTATGAGATAGAATCCTTCTTGACCAAATCTTCTTCCCATTGTGTGCCGACCCATCTTTCTTGATTTCCTCTGATTTCCATGGTAAAAGAGGGATTTATTTGTGCGCCCCCTTTGCTGGCCCATGATAGAAAAAAAAGGTAGGGGCGCCCCAACAACTTCCCTTATTTGGTCCTTCCTAGTCTAGGTTTTTGACCTAACTTGGACTCTACATATCTCCTTATTGAAAGGGAATTTTTTGCTAAAATTTTTTTGGATTGCAGACATTTGAGAGTTATCTTTGGTACAGAAAAATTAAAGAAAAATTCATCGAAGTCATGAAGATATTAAAAACATAAATTAGGATGTCTAGAAAAAGAACAAAGAAGAAGAAGAGGATCTTCTTCTAAGATTTTTGTTCCAGATCTCTTCCTTCCTTCTTGTGAGCTTTTGAGAGGTATATCAGCATCACAAATATTCTTCTTTTCTTTTGGTATTTTAGATTATCCAAGTTTTAAAGAAGAAAGCATCGGATCGACCGTCGAAGAGAGATCAGGACAGTGCTAGCATATTATGTTGATTTCCTGCATCAGAATCTCTGATCGTGTTTGTGAGCTCATGTGGACGACTCCTAGAGGTTGGATGCATATGCAGCTCATAAATTTATCCTCAAGCTTGGATCAGTAAGTTAGAATATCTAACTTGCTCAGATAACAGATCCAATATGTTATTTTATAGCTGCATTAGATGTAATATAGATCTAGGTTGATATGATCAACGTTTCCTTCTCCTTTATATTTTTAATTTTTAATTTAACATCATACCATGATCATGTAATAGATCTGAGATCTAGATATTTATATATTTATTTAAATAAATATTTAATTTATTTAAATCTTTTGCTGCTTAATCTTGAAAAAGTTTCAAGATCTATCCGTGAAACCCCAAATCTAGTTCCTTCAAATGGTATCAGAGCAAGGTTCTTATTACATGATTTTTATGCATGTTTAGATTATTTCTTAGATTAGCTTTAATTTATAATCTAATTATTAAATTTAAAATTAAAAAAATTTAGATCTTATGAATTGCCATAAGGTTGTCCTACTATAAGGTTTATCCCTTACAGTAAAAAGATTGTCCTAGTTCATGATGATCTGACTCTAATAATAAATTTATTAGATTTGATCTAATTTTATTTATAATTTAATAAATTTAAAATAATTTTAGATCTAAAATTAAAATATTTTAGATTATACGGACTGCCATAAGGTTGTCCTGTTGTAAGATTTATCCCTTAAGTGAATAGCTTGTCCTAGTACGTGCTGATCTAAAATATTGATCATAAAATTTTAGATTAGATCTAAGAAATTTTATGATCTAATTAAAAATATTTTAATCTAATTTTAATCATCATAAATATGTTAGATTTGATCTAGAAAGATTTATGATTGATTATTATTGAAACTATTTTAATTATATGAACCTGTTTAGATTAGATCTAAAGTAGTTTTATGTTTATTTTACTTGCATATTAATTATAAATCAAACATGCAATTTGGTTGATAGAATTATATTATAAAAATATTTTATAAATATAAAAATTATTTTTGAAAAGCCAAACCCCAATCCTCAGTCCAAAACTTAATTAAGAATTAAGAAATTATTTGATTAGATTCTAGGATTGTAAATTGAAGATCCTATGACATGAATCATAATACATTGGGTTCATGAATTAGTGAGAATTAGATCCATTAATTGGGTTAGACCTAAGGTTAGATTAAAGAATGGACTTAATTAGAGAATTGACTAAATCTAATCAAGTAATGTCTTAGATTAGGTCAAGAATTCTCTAGATCAATTACAGTAGTTGTAGTTGATCAAGTCCATATCTTTAATAAGAACCAAATAAACTTGATTCTTGGCTAAGAGGTCTAGCTTGAACTATTAGGTTGATGTAATCAAGACTAATTAAATTAGTTGGTGTCTAAGATAAGTTTGGCACATACGATCGATGGTTTTTAATTGGCAGCCCGCTTACCTAGCCATTTTTGATGGTATCTGAGATAAGCTTTGGCAGACCCTTCCACCAATCTCACTTACCTGATCTTCTTGGTGAGATTGAGTTTTGATCAGATTACTTGACAATTTGAGTTGACCCATGTCAACTAGGTAAATCAGTATGACTGATTTAAGTACTCCTAGACCAGCCTGTTAGTGGTCTACTTTAAGCTGACTTGGTAAAGCCAGTGGGAGGATCATGATAAGCTGGTTAATCTGACCTACTCACTTCTATAAATAAATCTTTTAAAATTATTAGATTCCTAAAATGAAATAGTTATATAATAACTGGATCATAGCCTTCCATTAAAGTGGATGATGATGGGTCTATCAGTTGGATAATAATTAGAGGCCAAAAGATTTGGTGCTTATCGGTTGATAGAATTATCATTCACTATATGATTTCTTGGATACATCTTTCTAAATGGTGGTCAGGTGGGCCAACCAAAGTTGGGTCTGATCATTCATTGGTTAGATAGGCCAAGTATGGTCATGTTAATGGTTGGACCTAACTAGATCCTTTTCTGAGAAGGCCAAAGCCAACTGATTAGGGGCTGGGGCAAAATTTAATTACTCAAAATTACTTGGAAAAATAATTGATTATGAACCTATTCTTAGATGTACATGGGTGGGCCAACCAAAGTTGGACTTATGTACAGTCTATGTGGATTCTAGTATCCACTAAGAAATTAGGATAATTTCTCGAATTGGAGGTAGAGACAACCAATTTGAATAAAATAATGGAAGACCCTTTTGATTAAAGTCCAAATCTCTAGGTTTAATAAATCAACTACTAATTAGGTTATGTTTTTTCTTGGTGCAGGTATGGCCACCTTCCTATCGCTCCGATCATTATTGGATAATGATAAGTTGGTGGGATCCAACTTCGATAGCTGGTATCAAAAGTTGAAGATTGTCCTAGAATATGAACAGATCCTATATGTGCTGACGGATCCTGCACATGAGGAGCCAGCTACCAATGCATGTGAAATAGTCAGAGATATTTATCAGAAGTGGCTTAGTGATCGAACCACGATGCGCTGCATTATGCTAGCTATGATGAGCGATGATTTCAGTTGTAGGTTTAAGACAGATCAGCCAAATGAAATGCTCCAAGTATTGGAGGATTCTTTTAGCACACTCGATGATGTTGAGAGGCACCAGACTAGTTGCACCATCTTGAACACCAAAATATGGGATGGAGCCTCTATCACTGATCATGTACTATACATGATTGAGCTCATTGAGTGCTTGAATAAGCTCAGCTTTTTCTTGCACAAACAACTTAGGAAAGATTAAATACTGAACTCGCTGTCAAAGTCTTATCTCCCATTCCTTACACATTATAGAATGTTAAAGCCTAAAGTGGACTACCATGGGTTACTGGGGTTACTTCAGAATTTCAAGAAGGATCACCAGCTTCATAAAGAGTCAGTGAACTTAGCGGGAGGTTTATCTTCTCGTTCTTGATCCTTTGGAAAAGGAAAGAAGAACAAGAAGAAGAAAGTCAAGAAGGTGTATGTTCAGGCTAGGACATCTGTGCAGGCTCAGACCCAAAAAATCAAGCCCGATAAGAGTCAAGCTGAATGCTTCTTCTACAAGAACTAGGGATACTGGAAGAAGAACTGTCCTCAGTACATTGCCTTCCTGGATTCAAACAGGCGGAGGAAGAAGCAAGCTATTACTGGGCAAGGTATTTATATGATAACTCGTTGCAATTTCTCTATGTATGATATTACTGACTGGGTATTGGATACCAGAAGTTCTTATCATATTTGTAATTCATTGTAAGGGTTACACGTTAGTAGAAGATTTGAGCAAGGTGAGAGATTCCTGAACGTTAGAGATTGAAGATCAGTTCCAGTTCTAGCTTTAAAAATTTTGAAACTTGTATTTGAATCTCATACCATTGTTCTTAGTGATTATCATTTCTATCCTAGTTTCTTTTTAAATATCATTCTTATAGGCCTTTTGGCCATGATAATTATGAAATTTTAATAAAGAAACGAGTTTGTAATGTCATTGTGAATGGTGTTACTGCTTTCTATGGACAATTGAATAATGATGTATATATGTTATCACAATCTATTAATGTAGTCTATTCAACTGGAAAACATCCTAGATTAGATAATATGATAGATATCTATTTATGACACTATAGGTTGGGTCATATAAACAAGAACATGATAAGCAGGTTGGCTCAAGAGGGTATCCTCAAACTTAGTGATTATGAATCGCTTCCAACCTGTGAATTCTATCTTCTTGGTAAAATGACTAAGTCATCTTTTACTAAAAAAGGTGAGAGAGCCACTGAACTCTTAGGACTAGTACATACTGATGTATGTAGACCAATGAGTACTAGTGCCAAAGGTGGATATGTCTACTTCATCACTTTCATAGATGATCTATCTAGATTTAGATATGTCTATCTGATGAAACATAAGTCAGATTTGTTTGAAATGTTCAAATGATTCCGAAGTGAGGTAGAAAAATAAATTGGAAAGAGTGTTGAAATTCTTTAGTCTGACCGAGGAAGAAAATATCTTTTTGATGAGTTTCTCACATATCAAGAAGAGAATGGAATTCTCTCTCAATGAATTCCTTTGGGAACATCACAGCATAATGGTGTATCTAAAAGGAGGAATCGAACTCTATTAGACATGGTCCGATCTATGATGGATTTTGCCAGCTTGTCGATATCCCTCTGAGGATATGCACTCAAATTGGCTTGCTATCTTTCAAACAGGATTTAAAGTAAATCTATGGTTAAAACTTCATATGAGATATGGACAGGACGTAAGCCAGCACTTTCACATCTTAGGATCTGGGGGTGCCCGACTTATGTCAAACGATTAATTACAGATAAACTTGGACCTAAGTCTAATAAATGCATATTTATAGGATACCCAAAAGAGACCAAAGGATACTAATTCTACCATGCTGATGAACAAAAAGTGTTTGTCAGCCTTAGGGCAATCTTTTTGAAAAAAAGTTTCTTAGTGAAGGAACTGTTGCCTCTAAGGTTGAACTTGATGAAGTTCAATAGGTTGAAAGTCCAATATAGAATGTTGAACCTAAGTCGGATTTAATCAGATCAGATTCAAAGCCTAGTGAATCCGCACCATTAAAGTGATCCGGTAGAGTACCATGCCATCCAGACAGATACTATGGATTCTTGATCCAGGATGATGATCCCATCGAACTCAATGAGAACGATGAGGACCCAATCATTTATATAGATGCGATGCAAAGATCCGACTTTGAGAAATGGCTAGATGCCATGAGATCCAAAATAGATTACATGAAGGTCAATGATGTATGGACATTAGTTGACCCACCTAAAGGGGTTAAATCCATTGGATGTAAATGGATATTCAAAAGGAAAAGAGGCGCAGATGGAAAGGTGGAGACCTATAAAGCCTATTTGGTTGCCAAGGGGTATCATCAATGTTATGGTATTGACTATGATGAGACATTCTTCCCAGAGGCAATGCTTAAATCCATTCGAATAATATTTATAATAACTACCCACCTGAACTATGAGATCTGATAGATGGATGTGAAGATGGCTTTCCTAAATGGAGAGCTAATCAAAGAGGGGTATATGATACAACTTGAGAGGTTCATATCCATAGATGAGTCCAATGTGTGCAAGCTTCAGAAATCTATTTAAGGATTAAAGCAAGCATCTTAGAGTTGAAACATGCATTTTGATAAAGTGATCAAAATGTATGGCTTTGTTAAGAACAGAGAAGAACCCTGAATTTATAAATGGGCAAACGGTCCAGCAGTGGTATTTCTTATTTTGTACATGAATGACATTCTCTTAATCGGGAATGACATCCCTGCACTATAAGAAATAAAAGTCTGATTGTCATCATAGTTTTCCATGAAAGACTTGGGTGAAGCATCCTACATCCTAGGAATGAAGATCTTTAGGAATAGATCTAAAAGGATGCTTGGTATATCCCAATCCACGTACATAAAAACTATGCTGAAGAGGTTCAGCATGGAGAATTCTAAAAAGAGCTATCTTTTGATAGGCCAAGAAATTTCTCTCTCTAAGAAGGATTGTTCGACAACTCCTGAAGAGAGAGAGCATATAAGTAGAATTTCATATGCTTCGGTAGTGAGATCTATTATGTATGTAATGACATATACAAGACCAGACGTGGCATACTCACTAGGAGTGGTGAGAGATACCAGTCTGACCCTAGAGAAAATCACTAGAAGATGGTTAAAACTATCCTTAAGTATTTAAGAAATACTAAGGACCAATGGTTGGTTTATGGTGAGTCAGATCTGAAACATATGGGGTTTACAAACTCTAGCTTTCAATCTGACCATAATGATAGTAAAAGTATGTCGGGGTATATCTTTACTCTAAATGATGGAGCCATCTACTGAAAAAGTTTCAAGCAGCATACAGTGGCTGACTCTATTTGCAAAGCAGAGTACATGGCAGCATCAGATACAGCAAAAGAAGTTGTATGGCTGAGAAAGTCTACCATCGAGCTCGGAGTAGCATCCTCCATTGATGGTCCAGTCCTGCTCTACTACGACAGCACTAGCACCATAGCTCAAGCAAAAAAATCAAAGGCACACCAGCAGATAAAGCACATTCTGAGCCGCTTCCATTTGGTCCGTAAGATCATGGATCGTAGTGACGTCGACCTTCAAAAAATCGATGGAAAAGAGAACCTAGCCGACCCCTTCATTAAAGCCCTGGCAATCAAGGAGTTCGACAACTATAAGTCCAAGATGGGTATTAGATACTATGCCAAGTGGCTTTAGGATTAGTGAAAGTTATTGAAAATTATGTTCCAAAGCCAATCGTCAGTCGGTTGATGGTTGAGATATTGTAATTAATTTATTAATTAATAAAAAATTTTTGACATCTTTTTCATCATAAATTTACATCTTCTAATGAACTTCGTTATTGTGATGAAGTCCTTAGGACTATTTAGTTTCGATAAAGAGAGGATTTATCGATTAGTCTTTAAATTTGTTCACGACCAAATGATAGGCTACAAATTAGGACAACAGCATCTATCGAGCATAGATCGCTATATGCCTCTTAACCAAGGAGTGTGGAAAAATTAGTATGGCATACAAAAGATGTATGGGTACATCGTCATTGAACGTGACTAACTTTAGAATATTCTACTATCGAGAATATTTCTAATGTGATATAAGTATAAGTATCCCTTAGATCTGAGATCACCTCAGTGACTTGCAAACAACTCACTGTGTATTGGTACCAGACTAACTAAATTTCTAATTGAGCAATGGAAGGCTTGTGGGCACAGTCAAGTACTCATAAAGTTAGAGTGTGATCAAGATAAAATTGACCACTCTAAGAGTTGGAGAAGAATGTATCACTATATTTCAATATAGCAAAATCTTGATCAGGACAATCCATCAGATGAATTTGATATTTTGAAATACAATGTGGACAACCTAATCAGAGTTGATAGTGGAACTCTGGGGTATCCTACGAGCATTATGGTCAAGGGGATGAATTATATGGAAACTATATTTGCATGGATTCTAAGGATGGTGTTCTACACCTTTCGACCTATCCGACCATCGGATATCATTACTAGATGGTCACTTCGATTAGTATAAAAATTTATTCCTATGCTATTAACTTAGGTTCGGACCTATGAGATCATACACATTAGAGTTCACATTTTGATCGAATAGTTGATTAGTAATTTAGAATTATTTTAGGGTTAAACGATCAATACGATTGATGTTTGACCTAGTGCAAGTGTTGCAGGAGGATCGATTAGCAATTCGATTGCTAATTAGCTTAATTTAATTAAATCAATAGACTGAGATTAAGTTTAATTAAATATGATTTAATTAGATTTGATATGGCCTTGATTAGATCAAGTCCAATTGGCTTATTGGATAAGCCAAATGCAAGGAAGAACTAGTCCTAGTCTAACTAGAACTCGAATCAACCTAATTTTCTAATTTAATTAAAAAATTAATTTAAAATTAAATTTAATTTAATTTAATTTAATTAAGTTTATAAATGGATTAGGATCTTATTTAATTTGGTTGGTTTACTCTTACTTTTATTTGGCTAAAAGATCTTGTTTCACCAGGTCAAAATAGGAGTCCTAGTGTGACTAGGACTCCCTATTCTTTGCACCACCTAATCCTCATGCCCCACACCTTTCTCTTTATATTTTTACATGAATAATCTCCACACCCGAAGCAATCTCATGCCTTCCTTCTCTCTTCCTTTTTATCATATGGAAGTTATTGATCCTGAGATTGATTTTGATGATTCCAAAATATTGAATATATTATGTATCTAATCATGTGTTTCAAGAATATGTGTAGGATTTTTTAAGTATCCAAAATGAAGAATTTATCTCCAGAATAAATTCTCTCAAGATGCCATGCCAAAATACTTAAAAGAGCAAATTCACACATATTTGGATGGCTTGGTATAAAGAAAGTATGATTGAAAGAAGAGAAATTAAAATTGATGAAAGTAATTATATTTAAAAGAGTTTCGGGCTAAGAAACTCAAGTTTGGAAAGTCAAACATTGAAAAAAAATGAAGTCAGAAGACAGTATTCTAGCACAGTGGTCTGGCATAATGAAATAGTATTCTAGCATAATGAAACAGTATTCTAGCATAATAAAATAGTATTCTAGTACAGTCTCGAGAGGTCTCAAATTTTTTTCGAGAGCTCTTGAATGGTCTGGCATAATGAAACAGTATTCTACCACAGTCTCGAGAGGTCTCGAGTTGAACTCGAGACGCTTATTCTCAAAAGATAGAAACTTCATTTCTGTGCTCTGAGAGCGAGAGGTCTCATAGTTCTAGCGAGACGTCTCATGAAAAACTAAGAGATCTCGAAATCTGATGAGAGATCTCGTGTAAAATTGAGAGATCTCGATCTGCACGGACAGTCTTCAATGGATAATTTTTCAATGGCTATTTTCGATCCCAATGGCTATCTTAAAACTTTCAATGGCTAAGAACTCTCACTCCAACCTTCTCTAAAGGTATTTAAAGGAGGAGAATCAATTGAAAAAAAAAAAGAAGAAAGAGATTAAGGGATTTAGAGAGAGAATCTTTCAGATTTTGTGAGGAACATTGAATATCCAAAGAAAAGAAAAAAGAGAGGAGTATTGTGCATAGATTTCAGCGAGCCTTCAAAGCAATCTTCTCCAACATCTTTCACATCCTCTCAAGCATAATTTAAAGAAAAGCTAAGCTTTAATTGAGCACATTATTGACTTGTTCTTTAGAATTTAAAAGAGCTTATACTCTATTTTTTATATTGTGCTAAAACTTTACTTGTATTTTTTGATTTCTTTACAAGTTTCTTTGGAGAAAAGAAACTTGGGGTTTAGGCCCATCCAAGATTAGAATTGGACATTGTAGATTTTGGTTGGTGATCCTGAAAAATCAACTGGATTGTTGGTTAATCCAAAAACTAATGGTGTTAGGTTTTGGTTGGTGCTCCTATGAAAATCAACTAGGTTTGTTTGTGAGCCTGAAAAAACAAACATACTATAGTCAAGGATAGATTATTATGAAATTTTCAAGAAAAGCTTGGAGAGTGGACGTAGGAGTGGGTTGCTCCGAACTACTATAAATCTTTGTGTGTTTGTGTTGTGCTTTTTCTTCTATCTCTCTATATACTTTGCATGCTTATAATTCTTACTTTGCTTTCATCGTTTGATTTTGTTATCTTAATTCTGCTGCTCATATTATATACATCTCATCCTCACCACTTAGATTAAAATCAAAGCACATAATTACTTAGAGTTAAATTTGACCAAAGCTTTTATAAGAATTCGATTCATCCCCCCTTGGGTTGCTACCTCTGGGCAACAATTAGTATCAGAGTAGGTGCTCTGTAATTGATTATTGACCTAACCATCTTGAGTAAAAGATCATGGCAACCCCATTTGGCTCATTATTTGCTGAAGGCCAATCCACATCGAGACCACCACTATTTAATGGCACAAATTATACCTTTTGAAAAACTAAAATAAAAATTTTCATACAAGCTTTAGACTATGACTTATGGGGAGTTATAACTAGAGGACCACATACACCCATAATAGAAATTAATGGTGTGTCTATTCCTAAACCAGAAAAGGATTATGATGAATTTGATAAGAAGATGGCTCAATTAAATGCAAAAGCCATCAATGTTCTTTATTGTTCTCCTGATGTATAAGAATTTAATAGAATATCCACTTGTATATCAGCAAAGAAAATTTGGGAAAGATTAAAAGTGACTCATGAGGGAACAAGCCAAGTAAAAGGGTCCAAAATCAACTTGCTTATTCATAAATATGAAATGTTTAAAATGAAGAAATGTGAGATAATTTTTGAAATATTTTTCAAATTTACTGATATTATTAATACTCTAAATGGTCTTGGCAAAATCTATACTAACTATGAACTTGTTTGCAAGGTTTTAAGATCTTTGCCAAAGGAATGGAAAGTAAAGGTGACAGCCATACAAGAAGTGAAAGATCTCACCAAGCTGTCACTAGAAGAATTGATGGGTTCACTCATGACTCATGAGTTGAACATGGCTCAAAAGGAGGAAGAGGAAGAGCCAAAAAAGATGAAGACCATCGCCTTCAAATCCATTGCGCAATATGAAGAAAATGATGAGTCGAAAGAAGAAGAAGATGAAGAAGGGAGTGAAGATGATGATGAGGATATGGAGCTACTCATAAGCAAATTCAAGAAGTTCCTCCTAAAGAGAAGTATGAAAAAGAAAGAAAAAGTGTCACGTGCTATAATTGCAACAAAAGGAGACATTACAAGCCGGATTGCCCCCTACTCAAAAAGTATCCCAAAAAGATCAAAAAAAGAGCTATGTTAGGAATTTGGGATGATAGTGACACTTCAAGCTTGGATGAGGAAAAGAAAGTGGACAATCTTTGCCTCATCACCATTGAGGATGAGGTACATTCTGAAAACTCCTCCGAGTTTCCATTTGAGAAATTGTTTGAAGCCTTCAATGATATAATGGATGAATTCAAAAATTAAGACTGAAAAACAAAGAAATCAAAAAATCTAATCTTCTTTTAGCTAATGAAAAGAATAAGTTATTAAATGAAAATGAAGATATCTTGAAAGAAAAGAATACTTTGACTAAAGAAAAAGAAGAATGGATTAAATCTAAAAATTCTTTAGTTAAAGAAAACATGGAGCTTAAAAAGGATAATGATATCTTAAGATCCTCCCTAAAAGAAAGGAAAAATCTTTTAAATGAAAAGAAAGAGCTCTTGGGAGAAAATAAAAAATTAAAAAGAGAGATTGAAATTTTGAAGCCTATTGCTGAAATGTTTATCATTAGTTTTTAAATTCTCCAATCTATGGTAAAAATTAATGGGGCTATTTTCAATAAAATAGAAACTAATCTTAATATTTTAAGAAAATAGCAAAATGCTAGGAGTATTTTAATAAGAAATTCAACTAAAAATTATTTAATTAAATGCTTTAAATATAATAAAGTTGGTCATAAAATTTTTGGATGCAACATTAAAAGAATTGGCCATACTTTAGTTAGACAAATTTGGATTTCAAAAGAAACCTTGAGCACTAACTTCAATAGAACTGAGAAAACTTGGGTATCAAAAATTATGAAGTAATTTTGCAGGTATACCAAGGATCCAATGAAGCTAAAAGAAGAAAATTTTTATGGATGCCTTAGAAATGAAAATACATGGATGGTGCTATTTGGTAAAATCTAAACTATTCTCACACCATGCCATCTTTATTTGCTAAATATATTTTGATTATTAATTAGCATAATTATTAAGCATGTTTGATTGATTTTGATGATTTATCATTGCTTAAAATGATCATACTCTATGAATTGAAAGTTTAATGTATTAACTTTAATGATTTGTTAATATGTATGCATATGATAACTCCTTTCATGTTTTGATAAGTTTGATTGATTTTGATGCTTGCAATAATTTGAATGCTTTGATTTTAAAGATTAATACGCTCTCCTCTATATATCATGCTATGGATGAAATGATTTATTTCAAAATTCAGCATAATATTTTAAGTCTTCTCATATCAATTTTATAATTAATAAATTTAAATTAAAAGATTCTTATTGGATATGAATGTTTTAAATTGCTAAATATTCATAGAGAACTTCAGTTTTAATTATTTGATATCAAACAACTTACTATTGCCATGTATTGATTGATTTATCTTTTGGCAAAAAGAGAAGAATATTTTTGTTTCAAATATGATTTTACATAGCTATATGTTTAATAAAATATCATTTGAAACAAATTCAAAAATACTACCTTTTCTGAATCTAATTGCTTGATATTTCTTATGAAAAGAAAGAAATGATCTTTTTGAAGAATAACTAAAAATTTCTTTATGATTTGCCTTAACTAATTTGCTTATATCAATTCAAATTGATTTATCATTCTAAATCCTTAAACTATTTAATTTGAATCAATTCATCTTGATTTAATTCAAAACTAAAATCATTGGTATCATGCTGAATTTGCAAATTAATCTTTAAATGGTATTGAACTAAGAAAATCATGATTTGATCTAAAACTTAGTTTAATTGGTATCAAAAAAATCTTTCAGAAAAATGACTCTATTTGTTAAAGTAAGGGGAAGAAAATATTAAAGAAGAAGTAATCATTTAGTAAAAAAGACCTTTGAAATTAAAAATATATTTTAAATTTTAAAAATTTAAATTTAGTGGTTAAATTCATGTTGAATTTGCTTGATTTGAAATAAAGAAGAAAAGAAAGTTGAAAAGTAAATTAATCTTACTATAAGTATGAAAAATAGAAGGAGAAATATTTTCTAACTTGATTTGATTAAAAAAATTTTGACTAATTTGAAAACATATTCTTACTCCAAGGAATAAATTTTGAAATCCATTTGAAAATTCAAATTTGATCCTAAATTTCTCATGTGAATTACAAAATTCTTATGAATTATTTATTTTAAAATAATATTTTACTCAAAGTAATGAATTTGAAAATGTGACTATCTTTTGCTTTGATACTATTTATTTTACTTTGCTTGATACATTCTCGATACATATCTTTTTCAAACCTAATTGACCAAAATTTCATAAGAAAAGAAAAGTTAGAATATTAAAGTATATATTATGCTTGATTTCATATTCAAATATTTTGAAAAGCTCTATTCCTTTTAAAACTTAAAAGTACATATTTAAAAATCTAAATAAAATTATATTCATTCAAAAATAGGAAAAGCATATAATATTTAAATTCAAGCTAATTTTTAAAATTAAAATAAATATTTAAAACTTATTTGAGTCAAATGACAAATTTTCAAAAGGGAGATAATGAAGAAAAATCCTGATTTCCCGGATCTGGTTTGTTCAGATCGTATTGGATCAAGAGATATATTTCAAAAAAATTTTTCTTTGATTCTAATTAGATCTGAGATGTTTTAGATCTGATTATTATTATTTTAGAAATTAAAATAAAATTAAATAAATTAAATTAGATTTAATTTATCTTGATGTGGGTAATCCTATTACCCGTTGATGATCTGTATGCAGCGGAAGGTTCTGGATCTAGCCACGCAAGTGCCTGGCCTCTATCGATATCCACTTGGACTGGATCTAGAGATCCTCTTCTTCTCTATCATGTCTCCAAAAATCAGATCTGAATCTGATCTGGAGGATCTTCAAAACTCCTTTTGAAGATCAGCAGTCGTCCTTTGCAGCAGCGCAGCCTTCTAGCTTTCAGTCGTCTTTCTTTGATCTGGATCGCACCAACCAAGCTCTAAAACCCTTTTGGATGTGGAAAGGAGAGGGAGAAGGTGGGTTTGGCATGGAGGAAGAGGGAAGAGGCAACCTTGGGGCGTGGGGAATTATGATTCAAAACATACTTTGAGTTGGGCGTAGGGTCTTATTTATAGACTAAGCGTGATCCAACTCCTCTTCTTCCCAACCAATCACAACCCTTTGTGAAATCAGATCTAAATCTGATTGGTGAGAATAGAGTCCCCTAGATTCCTCCTTAGAGGATGCCTAAGACCAGCCAAAGTTGGTTCTTAGGAGAACTCTAATTGGAATCCAAAAAGAAGATGGAGTCCCGATCCAACAGGGACTCCTAGGTGCCTCCAACTTGGGCACACGCTAAGGGTGGCATGCGCCCTCTTCCTTGCTAGATTCTGGTAGGGGGACAGGCCCCCACCAACTCTCTAATAGGTGCATAACATGTGGACAAAAGTCAAAGTATCAATGGTCAATATTTGACCAGTCAAAGGTAGACTTTTGACCAAACTCAAAAGAACAAGAAATGGCAGGTGACCAAAAATGGTAGGTAATGTCTTACAAAATAAGACAACCTTTTCTGACTTGGACAACCTCCAGTCAGACCATATGAAGGCCTCTGATTGAGCACAAACTTCTTTGGCTCAGTCAGGACAACTTATTTATGATAGCAAAAGAAGAACGTTAGGTTCAATCGAGTGCTAGCACGATTTCCTTGAACCTAATTGAATCTCATTCAGATCAATTGAACTGGATCAGTTCAATTGATGATCACCAGATTCAAACCCTTATTGTGTGACCCAGTTAGGTTCAGTTCTGTATGGTAATGGGATATGTCATGATCTCTATCATCGACATCATCGAAACTCCTTTCGATGGATCAGAACTCTTCTGATTCGAACAGCTAGAATGATCGATCATCTAAATCATTCTAATTGCTCCAAAATCCACCAGTGACACCTAGCAGTATATGGTGGCAACCCATCAGAGCTGAATGCGAACCTCTTGGTGCAGCTACCTGTGTGATTAAGATCCTTCTATCTTGAGCTCCGATTAGATTAGGGTTAAGGTAAACTCGTCAAACCCTAGTTTCTATCATATGATGTAATCATTCAATTCGAGTCCGATGTGAAAATCTAAATAGAAACTCTTTCTATTATTTCACTCTGCCATGGCCATGGGCTTCTGGACTTGATTCTCATGATCATCATAGGGCTGCTCCTCTACCATCGAGGTAGATAGATTCCATCTTGATGCCATCCAGTTCCTACAATGAACATGCTATAGCCAACATACACCTCAAGGTTCCATATGGCTAGGAGATCGAGTAATGGTGTAGTCAAACTATAACACCCTCAAGGTGAACTGTCGATGCACCTCAGGTCAAAGAACCTAGACACTACTGCAGCATCGAGTCAGTCATTGACGAGAAGGTAGACTCCCTAATGACTACTCGAGGTGGTCACGCTCAGTGCCCTTGTTCTCTAACGAGTATCTGTACTCTTGCTCTGATGTCTCCACACCGTAGACTCAAGACTCATCTACTAAAGAGAAGCGATTGTACACCAATCTTCCGGATCAATCACCATCCTCGTTATGATCCTATGGTCGGAAGCATTTTATGAGTTAACAATGATTATTCATGTTTTAAATTTTTAACTCTTAAAAATATGAATTATCATTATCATTAACTCAAAAGATGTATCACAGACACTAAATACACATATGTGATAGAAAATAACTCATTTTATTTATTATAGTCAAAATTATAATTTTGCCCCTAGAAGTGTATTACAAGTGTCAGCCAATTTTGGCTTCTAGGGCACATATATCTAACAGATAATTCATTTAAATTGATTTCATACATCTCTCAATTTAATGCTTTGATGTTGGTTTTGATGACTCATATAAATTAATTTTCTAAACTTAATGCAATTCTTAATTTGATATAATCATATTATTGATTTTGATGATTATTTCTTATTTTTTTTCCATGAGCTTTTTGATGCTGTCAAAGGGAAGAGGAATGTTGAGTATATGCTTGAAGAAACTCAATGAATTGTATTGATGCTTGAAATAAAAACTTAATACTTGCTGATATGAAAACTTAATACTCACTGATATGAATTGAAATATTTTTTTTATGAGTATATGAAATATGTACAATGAACCAAAAAAATAATTGAGAATATTCATGAAATACTAATTCATGTGTTTAATCTATACTTCATGATATTTTTTAGCAAAATGCATAGAAATACATTATTTGCTTTTATTGTGCATATACTCAACATTTTGTCATCATCAAAAAGAGAAAGATTGTTGACCCTGAGATTGATTTTAATTATTCCAAAATATTAAGTATATTATGTATCTAATCATGTATTTTGAAAATATGTGTAGGTTTTTTCAAGCATCCAAAATGAAGAATTTATCTCAAGAATAAATCCTCTCAAGATGCCATGCCAAAATACTTAAAAGAATAAATTCACACATATTTGGATGGCTTGGTATGAAGAAAGTATGATTTAAAAAAGGGAAATTAAAATTGAAGGAAGCAATTATGTTTAAAAGAGTTTGGGGCCAAGAAACTCAAGTTTGGAAGGTCAAACATTGAAGAAAAATAAAGTCAGAATTTTTTGACACATCTCAAATTTTTTTTGAGAGCTCTCGAGTGGTTGTGAGGATTTATCGTGCTCCCAAGCCTTGAAAGGCCACGGGCAGAGCTAGGGTGAAGGCTCCAGAGAGGCTAGGATAGGTGTGGTCCTAGGGCTAGCATAGGAGTTGTCCTAGGGTGGAGGTGGCATATAGCTCTTCACGGGCTTGAGGTTTAGATATTGAGGGCCTTAAGGAGCTTAGTTGGTGCTTTGGAGATCTGGAACACAAGATGGAGTAAGAAACCAAAGTCGGAGCTTGAGGGCTGCAGAAAAAGGATTTTCTATAGATTAGCCGGCTCAGTCCAAAATTGGGTCAGCTAAGTCTTAGTGCATAGGTAAAATAGAGAGCTGCACGTTCGAAACTGCTGGCATGGCATAGAACTAGACCGGCTCAGTTTCAGACTGAGCCAATTCAGTGGAACTTAGATGGCTCAGTGCTGAGATTGAGTCAACTCAGTGCGCGGGCAGAGTTATGCGAGGGTCTATTTTGGGCTAGGGTTTGGATTGATTCTAGAGATCTTAAGGCCTGATTTGAGAGGTCTTAATATGGCTAATTCATGTATGGGTCGGGTCTAGATCCAGAGGATGAGAGCATGGGAGACATGGGTGTACATGGGCTCGGTGAGTGCTTTCATGTATTGGATTTGCCGGAGAGTTTTTTGGTCGGGCCTAATAGCTATGTATAAATACATAGATTGTGTTAAGGTTTTTAATGTTGTGAATGATGTGGAATACAGACCTTTTCTCCCTCAACGCTATTCTTCTCTCCTCTCTAGAGTTGCCGCCCTAGGGTTCTTGAAGAAGCCTTAGAGAAGGGGGGCGTCTCCCTCCAGCCCAAGAAGGAAGGCGCCTCATCATAGACCCAAATGGAGGATCAATGATTTGCTGCCCATAGAGAACATCACAGGTTCCTTCAAATCCATGCTAATGATCAGGAGCTTCCAAAACATGATATCGGGGTACTTATGATGTCAAGGATGATTGGCGTTCGAGCGATATCATAGGTCTACAATTTGATACCAGAGCTAGGTGATGCCTGAAATATTATGGATGATAATATGATATCAAAGCCAAGTTTTAGAGCCTGATGGTGCATGGAAGGAAAGAAAAAATTATATAAGATGAAATTAGAAATCTACACAAGAATTTCATGGTATTTTTCAAATCTATCTTTGTTAGTGCTGTGGTTTGGCCAATCGAGAGCAGTGGGTTAAAGGTGAAGGTTGAGAGAATTAACGGAAAGGGACTTTTCTAGGGTAGAAGGATTTGGTGCATGATTTGCTGATCGATCTTGATGGAAAGATCGAGGTGTATGATGGTTATGTGACAGACAGAGAGCGTTGGAGTGCTGCAGTAATATTTTCCTGAAGATGTAGAGCTGAGAGAGGCTCGATGATGCAGCAACTGAGGAAGGTATCTCAGTAGAGAGCATCAGGATTTTCAAGGAAAATGGGCATTATAGGGCTATTGAAGAGAGATTTTTCAAGAGATAATGGTCGAAGAAAGATTGAAGAAGTGACTATACATCCTTCGATGTCGGAAAGGCAGAAAAGTAGTTGGAGATGTATTCGATGGTTCAACCAGAGCATGGATTTGCGAAGCCTTGGGAGTGATGAAGATGGATGATCCATGGAGGTCCAGTAAGTTAGGATTGGGCGGCTATAGAGCAGCGTAGAGATGAGTTAGGGAGCACTGGAGTGCTGCAGGAGCACTTCCCTAGAGGCATGGGGCTGAGAGAGGCTTGGTGGTGCAACAGCTAAGGAGTGTATCCTAGCAGAGAGTGTCAGTGGTATCTTTGAAAGATCGAGAGCAGGTCTCAGGGAGAGCCAGGAGGTCTTAGGCAGCTGAGAGTATCATGGATCAGGTTTTTTCTATAGGAGCATCAGGAAGAGTCATGGTTCAGGTGGAGGATGGTTCTTCGGGAGCAACTGAAGCGATGGCTGGTGTAGGGGCAGAAAAAAAGGACTATAGTGGAATATCCTAGGATTCAGTCACTGAATTCAAAAAAGTTGGATGAGCTCTTGGGTTTCGGAGGTGCCCACGGATTGCAGAGGTATCCGAGATAGCTCCGAAGGGGTCCACGAAGTGCAGAGGGTTCGAAGGGGCAGCGATGGTGTTCGAGGTATAGTGGCAGGCTCAGTAGTACAGCATTAGATGGTTGGCCTCGAGGGACTCGATGATAGAGTCGACTTCTACAGCATCAGGTGGACTTCGGATATTGGTGGAGCTCCACAGTGATGGCTTCACAAGTGGAGAAAAAATTTGACATGAGTTCATAGCGCTAGTGATGCACAGTTCCAGATGGAGCAGCATGTACAGAAGGACATGCATAGTAAAGAGGAGACCATGTCAGGGTTTGCAACAAGTGCTAGTACAGGAACATTGCAGGTTCTTCAGAAAAGTCTAAGAAAAGTGATGCAGCTGATAAGCAGAAGGGATCCTACAATTTTAGGATGGGACAGAGGTGCAAGCATAGGTCTTCAGTGGTAGAAGCGATCATCCCAAAGGCCTCAAGGGTGCACAACAACTGAAGAGAATTGGTGGAGGCAATGCTTGCATAAGGGATTATCGAGTACGTAGGGACAGTGGGAACGTGCAAGAGGTCATTGCTGAGGGGTTTGCCAAGGCTTAGGAGCACCAAGGTGGAGATTTTGAGGATTTGTGGTGCTCCTAAGCCTTGGGAGGCCACGGGCAGAGCCAGGATGAGGACTCCAAGAAGGCTAGGACAGGTGTGGTCCTAGGATAGGATAGGAGTTATCACTGGGTGGAGGCGGCATGTAGCTCTTCACGGGCTTGAGATTCAGGTATTGAGGGCCTCAAGGGGCTTGGTTGGTGCTTCAAAGACCTGGGACACAAGGTGGAGCAAGAAACCAATGCTGAAGCTTGAAGGCTGTAGAAAAAGGATTTTCTGTAGGTTAGCTAGCTCAGTCTAAAATTAGATCGGCTAAGTCTCAATGCACAAAAAAAATAGAGAGCTGCACGTTCGGGACTACTGGCATGGCATAGGATTGGGCCGACTCAATTTCAGACTGAGCCGACCCAATAGAACTTAGCCGACTCAGTGCTGAGACTAAGCCAGCTCAGTGCGCGGGCAGAGTTACGCAAGGATCTATTTTGGGCTAGGGTCTGGGTTGATTCTAGGGGTCTTAAGGCCTGGTTTGAGAGGTCTTAAAGTGGCTAATTCATGTATGGGTCAGATCTAGATCTAGAGGATGAGAGCATGGGAAACATGGGTGTACATGGGCTCAGTGAGTGCTTTCATATATTGGATTAGCCGGAGAGTTTTTTGGTCGGACCTAATTGCTATGTATAAATATATAGATTGTATTAGGGTTTTCAATGCTGTGAATGGTGTAAAATACAGACCTTTTCTTCCTCAACTCTCTTCTTTTCTCCTCTTTAGAGTTGCCACCCTAGGGTTCTTAAAGAAGCCTTAGAGAAGGGGGGCATCTCCCTCAAGCCCAAGGAGGGAGGTGCCCCATCACAGATCCAAGTAGAGGATCAGTGGTTCGCTGCCCATAGAGAACGTCACAGGTTCCTTCAAGTCCATGCAAATTGATGCGTGCTAATCTATAGCTATGGCAAGTGCACTAGTTGATCAAGTAATAAAGTAAATGAGTAGAGTATCATCCCTAGAGGATTGAAAAATAAGTACTGAAAAGCTCTTTCCTATGCTTTATTTAGAAGACTGATTTATGAGAATAAGAAATTAAAGAATAAAATAAAAAAAATAATTAAAAATTTTAAGAAAATAAAGAGAGTATAATTATTAGGATTTTAAACTTAAGAGCAATGGGTTACTAAGATAATCAGTTCACCAACTCAGTCAATATAATATTCAGGTTATTAAATTAATTTTATTTCATATGACGGTGGAGTCTCCTAATTTATTCACTATCCTTTGGTCCAGGCATAGCAAAACTATCAATATTTATTAATTATCCTTTGGTACAAATGTAATTTAAATAAATATTAATGCATTAAGTTTTGTGAAATCCTCTAATTAAAGTACGCTGCGTCCAAAGCGCACTAAAATTCCTACATGCATATGAATTCTAATTTGATTCATAATACAAGGTATATAATCAAGAAGCAATAACATAGATGTACTTGGTCCGTAATATCTATATTCATCAGATCAATTAGAAGATGGCCAGTAATCTAAAAGCATTAAGATCAGATTTATATACTCCTCATGAATAAAATTTAAAATTAAAAATAAATCATACTGAATATTACATCAAAAGAGTGGCTACACCTTAGCCTTAGTAAAAAAAAATTTAGTTCATGATAACAAGTTCAAAAATAGCAAATAAAATAAAAAGCATAAAAAAATTAGACTATTTGATTGCTGAAATTGATTGTCCGTCGCTCTTGGTGTGGAAAACTTGGTGAAGAAGAAGAGAAGCTCCTTGATCGATGTCTTGATTATCGGTAGAAGAAAAGAATATAAAAATTAAAAGTTCTTTCTTTTCTTTCTCTCAAAAATCTCTCTTCTCTTTCTGCCTCTCTCTTCTCTTTCTCTTCTTTTTCTTTTTTCTCTTTTTTTTTTTCTTTTTGTCTCTTTTTTTTCTTCTCGGCAACAATAGGTAGCCCTTTTTTTTATAGGCTAAGAGGTGGATTTTTGGAAGAAATCCTAGCTAAATTAGGTCTAAAACTCTTAACATAAGTCAAATTAAGACTCTGGATGAATTTTAATCGTTGGATGTCGATCAAACGATCCAAAAATCACTCAAAAATTATCTCAAAATCCCAAATCAAGTCAAAATTCATTTGGACCATCGGATTAGCCTTGAAGATCAAATCTAGGCCGTCAGATCGCACACAGAGAAGCCTCTAATTCTTAGTTTTAAAGTCGAGATGAATGTCAGCCATTCGATCTCGATCAAGAGCTGCATCTGTCATTCATTAGCATATGCATTTCAACCGTCCGATCAAATTTCAGTGAAAGGCGCCCATCGGATCAGACAAAATTTCCAAATTATCCTCTATAGACCATGCATGAGCCTAGTGTTGCATGGACCGCCGCATTCTTCAGCCAATCGGAGCGCACTTCTCCATATGAAATCCCCGAAATGCCCTCCAAATAGTCCACCGTGCACTGCAAAAAATGTTGACATCAGCTTGGCATCAGCATTGTGTCAATGGGTCAGTCTGCTGGGTGCGGTCGGATCGAGCGGTCTGCTGAGCCGATTTTTTCTGACTGATTTGAACCAGACTGGCTTTTTTTTTTGAAATTCAATTTTGGGCTCGTTTGAAATCCATTTTGCTTGAAATTTATTTTATCTGAATCAAAAAAATAAGATCTTCATATTGGTGGCCTTCTTTCCTATATAAAATTAATAAAAATATTAATTTCTAAAAAAATAGATTAATTTATTTTATAATTTAATATTTTTATTAGTATACTTTTATCACTTATCACATCCTCCAACTTAATCATTGCTAGTCCCTTAGCAATATTTTATTTAATACCATATTTCAATAAGATTATCCATTAAAAAGATAAAATCTAGGACTAAAGGTCAAAAGTTTAGAAAATACTGCTAACTAAGCATTGAGCTTCAGAAGCAAATTTTTCAGTCAATACAATTAAAAACTTTCTTAGAGTACATCAAAGATCTATAGCAATACTTATGTTCGTGATGACTAACTTTAGCATTTCAGTGTTAAATTAAAAGGACAAAAGTATCCTCTCTTATCACCTATTTTGGTCAATTTTCTATACATTCTCAATTTTATACTCATGAATTAAGGTAGCTTTCACACTGCCCCCTTTTTTTTTTTTTTTTACTGTGCTGAGCATCCTGGCCTTCCCTTCCACCATTTTACATGAATTTTCACACTTGACCTAGGTGCAGAGACCCAGTTACTAGGCTTTGGGCAATCCACATATACTCTGTCTTTTGCACTTTATTTTTAGCATAGGTAGCTCTTTCCTTAAATTCAAGTTTCTTTGATTAGAATGTATATTAATTACCAATTTTCAGTGATAATTGAATCCTCAGTTGGCCTTATAATCAATACCTACTTTGCCTTGTTAGTGTGCATGTGCAATTAGAAGTGCTAATAGTCTTTTAATGATCTAAGTAGGCTGCTAAAAGTTGACCAACTAATCTACTTCTTTAACTCATTACATTCATTAGCAAATAATTCTATCTTTTATCACTTGTCCAGTCTATCTTGCTCAAGATTTTCTTCTTGACACATGATTTAATTTTTTTTACCCCCTAACTTATTCTACATTGTCTTAAAGGAGAAAGAAAAATAAAGGATGCAATAAAGGACAGGAAGGAATACACCTGATTTGGTTCAGTCTGGTTCTTTGGAGCTTTGAAATTTTGCTTGAGCTCTCATTGATTTTTTTTCTGCAAAATTGAAAATACACACCAAAGCAGTAAAAGAGCAATAATAAATTACTAAAAAATAAAAGAAAAGAAAAATGATCAAAACTAAAAAGAAAAGAAACAACCTATCTAGTAGTTCTGATTTATAGTCTTCAGCTTGACTTTCTTTGAGTTCTGAGTTGAATCAATCTGGTGCCACTTCAATTGGAATACTTTCATGTTTGATCGAGTCCTCTTTCAATTGGACATTGCTAGCTTTTATAGTCTCAAACCTATTTTCTATAGAATTCTCATATACTGAATTGTCAATAATATCAATTAGAAAATAAGTTTGATTATCATCAGGATGTTTAGTATCTTTGAAAACATTTAAAAGTAACTTATTCATCTTGGATTCTAAGAATTAATTTTTCTTGTTGAACATCTATTAAAGCTCTTCCAGTAGCTAAAAAGGGTCTTCCTAAAATAAGGGGTACATCATAATCTTCTTCCATATCAAGAACAATAAAATCAACAGGAAAAATAAACTTGTTTACCTTTACCAAGACATCCTCCACTATACCTCTTGGATATTTAATGGATCTATTAGCTAATTGAAGAGTAATAGTGGTAGGCTTTGGTTCTCCTAGACCCAGCTTCCTGAAAATAGAAAAAGGCATGAGATTAATACTTGCTCCTAAATCACATAAAACTTTATCAAAACTACAATCACCAATAATGCAAGGGATAGTAAAACTCCCTGGATCTTTTAGCTTCTGTGGTAATTTATTTTGAAGTATTGCTGAGCATTCTTCATTCAAATTTATTCTCTCATGCTCCTTCAGCTTTTTCTTATTTGTTAGGATTTCTTTGAGAAACTTGGCATACCTGGGCATTTGAGTAATAGCATCTACAAAAGGAATATTAATATGTAAATTCTTTAATATTTTGAAAAAGTTAGAAAATTTCTTATCTGGATGCTGTATTTGTCTCTCTGGGAATGGTAGTGGCGGCACGTAGGGCTTCACATTTGGATCGCAAACCTGTATACCTGGAGACCATCCATCTGCTGGTTGTTTTGGTGACTGACGAATTTTAGTTGATGGTTCCTTATTTGTAGTTGGCTCTTCAGTCTCTTTCTTCTGATGTGGCTCCTCCAGCTTTGTACCACTTCTTAGGGTGATAGCATTGACTTGCTCCCTTGGATTGGTCTCCGTGTTGCTGGGCAAGGATCCCTGAGGTCTCTCGGAGATTATCTTAGCCATTTGACCTATTTGCATCTCCAAGTTTCGAATTGCTGCTACTTGGTCCTATCTAAGTTTGGCTTCTAAATTTTTTATAGTTGTTCCTTGGTTTTGCATAATTTGACCATCAGCTCTTTCATGTTGGACTTCTTTTCAGATACTTGGAATCCCGGGGGTGGCTGTTGTGCTGCATTTTGATTACTCCATGAGAAATTTGGGTGCTGCCTCCACCCTTGATTGTATGTGTTGGAGTAGGAATTATTTTGTTGCGGCCTAAAAAAATTACCAATATAATTAGCTGTATCAGTTACTTTAGCAAAAGGATTACCTATCTGGCAATTGCTCGTATCGTGTCCTCCTCCACGTAGGTCACAGGTGATGCTCTGAACATGCATAGCTGTTCCCTTCAAGTTATTGACTTTGGCTCTAAGGGCTGCAATTTCAGCTAGTAAGGTTGGCACGCAATCTACTCCCTATACAGCTGCTAGTCTTTTTGGCATCATGCATTCTGTCTGCCACTGATAGCTATTTGATGCCATCTCATCGATCAGATCGAAGGCTTCTTCCTTCATTTTTTGGTTAATGGTTCCTCCTGCTGCTGCATCAATCATAGAATGATTAGTAGGAGATAAACCATTATAGAAAGTTTGTACCTGAAGCCATACGGATAGTTGATGATGTGGACATCTCCTCAGTAATTCCTTGAAATGCTCCCAAGCCTCATATAGTGTCTCCATGTCCATCTGCATAAAAGAAGTGATATCGTTGCGCATCTTGGCAGTCTTGGAAGGTGGAAAGTACTTGGCTAAGAATTTTTGGGCTAGGACATCCCAAGTTGTGATAGAACCTACAGGAAGAGAATGAAGCCAACTTTTAGCTTTGTCCCATAAAGAGAAAGAAAATAATCTTAATCTAATAGCATCATCCTGACACTCCATTAATTTTAAAAGTATCATAAAGTTCAAGAAAGTTAGAAATATGGGCATTCGGATCATCATGCACGTGTTCACTGAATTGGATAGTTGATTGAATCATCTGGATCATCACCAATTTTATTTCGAAGTTGTTTGCTCGTACAGACGGTCTCCTAATGCTCGAAGCTGTGCCGACTACAGATGGTGTGATGTAATCATTTAATGGATTGATGTACTGATCGAATAGCTTCACACTATCCCTCGATCGTCATATCCAATCCTAGATTGATGTCGTTAGGATCTTCAGCTACCATGTTTCTTTCTTGTTGTAGTTTTCTAATGGTCCTTTCAATTTCTGGATCTAAAGGTAGTAAGTTACTATGTCCAGTACATGTCATGCACTGAACAAATTTTTTAAAAAAATAATAAAAATTAAAAATAAAATTCTAAAATAAGGCTAGGATCAAAATTTTAATATTATTTTAAACATAATTCCTGACAATGGCACCAAAAACTTGATGCATGCTAATCTATAGCTATAGCAAATGCACCAGTCGATCAAGTAATAAAGTAAATGAATAGAGTATCATCCCTAGAGGATTGAAAAATAAGTTCTGAAAAGCTCTTTCCTATGCTTTATTTAGAAGACCGATTTATAAGAATAAAAAATTAAAGAATAAAATAAAAAAATAATTAAAAATTTTAAGAAAATAGAGAGAGTATAATTATTAGGATTTTAAACTTAAGAGCAATGGATTACTAAGATAATCAATTCACCAACTCAGTCAATATAATATTTAGGTTATTAGATTAATTTTATTTCATGTGACAATGGAGTCTCCTAATTTATTCACTACCCTTTGGTCCAGGCGTAGCAAAACTATCAATATTTATTAATTATCCTTTGGTATAGATGTAATTTAAATAAATATTAATGCATTAAGTTTTATGAAATTCTCTAATTAAAATATGCTGCGTCCAAAGCGCACTAAAATTTCTACATACATATGAATTCTAATTTGATTCATAATACAAGGTATATAATCAAGAAGCAATAACATAGATGTACTTGGTCCGTAACATCTATGCCATCAGGTCAATTAGAAGATGGCCAGTAATTAAAAAGTATTAAGATCAAATTTATATACTCCTTATGAATAAAATTTAAAATTAAAAATAAATCACACTAAATATTGCATCAAAAGAGTGGCTACACCTTAGCCTTAGTAAAAAAAAATTTAGTTCATGATAACAAGTTCAAAAATAGCAAATAAAATAAAAAGCATAAAGAAATTAGACTGTTTGATTGCTGAAATTGATTGTCCGTCACTCTTGGTGTGGAAAGCTTGGTGAAGAAGAAGAGAAGCTCCTTGATCGATGTCTTTATTGTCGAAAGAAGATGAGAATATAAAAATTAAAAGTCCTTTTTTTTCTTTCTCTCAAAAATCTCTCTTCTCTTTCTGCCTCTCTCTTCTCTTTCTCTTCTTTTTCTTTTTTTCTTCTTTTTGTCTCTTTTTTCTTTCTTCTCGGCAACAACAGGTTGCCCTTTTTTTATAGGCTAAGAGGTGGATTTTGGAAAGAAATCCTAGTTAAATTAGGTCTAAAACTCTTAACATAAGTCAAATTAAGATCCTGGATGAATTCTAACCGTTGGATGTCGATCAAACAATCCAAAAATCACTCAAAAATCATCTTAAAATCTCAAATCAAGTTGGAATTCATTTGGACCATTGGATCAGCCTTGAAGATCAAATCTGGGCCATCAGATCACGCACAGAGAAGCCTCTAATTCTTAGTTTTAAAGTCGGAATGAATCTCAGTCGTTGGATCTCGATCGAGAGCTGCATCTGCCATTCATTAGTGCATGCATTTCGGTCGTCCGATCAAATCTCAGTGAAAGGTGCCCATCAGATCAAATAGAATTCCCAAATTACCCTCTATAGACCATGCGCAAGCCTGGTGTTGCATGGACCACCGTATTCTTCAGTCAATCGGAGTGCGCTTCTCCATATGAAATCTCCGAAATGTCCTCCAAATAGTCCACCATGCACCACAAAAAATGCTGACATTAGCTTGGCATTAGCATTGCATCAGCGGGTTAGTCTGCTGGGTGCGATCGGATCGGATGGTCTGTTGAGCCAATTTTTTTGGACCGGTTTGAATCAGACCAGCCTATTTTTTTTTAAAATTCAATTTTAGGCTCGTTTGAAGTCCATTTTGCCTAAAATTTATTTGATCTGAATCAAAAAAATAAGATCTTCATATTGGTGGCCATCTTTCTTATATAAGATTAACAAAAATAGCAATTTCTAAAAAAATAAATTAATTTATTTTATAATTTAATACTTTTATTAGTATATTTTTACCACTTATTATAAATAATTAGGAGCTTTCGCAACATGATATCTGGGTGCTTGTGATATCAAGGATGATTGGCATTCGAGCAATATCATGGGTCTACAATTTGGTATCAGAGCTAGGTGATGCCTTGAACATTGTGGACGATAATAGTGGTCTGGCACAATGAAACAGTATTCTGGCACAGTCTCGAGAGGTCTCGAGTTGAACTTGAGATGTGTCGTTCTCAGAAGATAGAAACTTCATTTCTGTGCTCTGAGAGCGAGAGGTCTCGTAGATTTCTTGAGAGATCTTGCGGTTCTGGCGAGGTATCTCATGAAAAATTGAGATATCTCAAAATATAGCGAGAGATCTCATAAAAAATCAAGAGGTCTCGATCTGCATGGACAACCTTCAATAGATAGTTTTTCAACGATCATTTTTCGACTCCAATGGTTATTTCAGAGCTTTCAATGGCTAAAAACTCTCACTCCAACCTTCTCTAAAGGTATTTAAAGGTGGGAAATCAATTGAAAAAAGAAAGAAAGAGATTAAAGAATTTGAGAGAGAATCTTTCAGATTTTGTAAGGAACATTGAATATCCAAAGAAAAGAAAAAAGAGAGGAGTGTTGTGCACAGATTTCAGCGAGCCTTTAAAGCAATCTTCTCCAACATCTTCCACATCCTCTCAAGTATAATTTGAAGAAAAGCCAAGCTTCAATCGAGCACATTATCGGCTTGTTCTTTAGGATTTAAAAGAGCATATACTCTATTTTTTATATTGTGCTAAAATTTTACTTGTATTTTTTAATTTTTTTACAAGTTTCTTTGGGAGAAAGAAACTTGAGGTTTAGGCCCATCCAAATATGAAATTGGATATTGTAGATTTTGGTTGGTGATTTCAAAAAATCAACTAGGTTGTTGGTTAACCCAAAAAACTAATGATGTTAGGTTTTGGTTGGTGCTCCTATGAAAATCAACTAGGTTTGTTTGTGAGCCTGAGAAAACAAACACACTGTAATCAAGGATAGATTATAGTGGAATTCTCAAGAAAATCTTGAAAAATGGATGTAGGAGCGGATTGCTCCAAACCACTATAAATTTTTGTGTGTTTGTATTGTACTTTTTTTTTCTATCTCTCTATATACTTTGCATGCTTATAATTCTTACTTTACTTTCAAAGTTTGATTTTATTATCTTAATTCTGCTGCTTATATTATATACATCTCATCCTCACCACTTAGATTAAAATTAAAGCACATAATTGCTTAGAGATAAATTTGGCCAAAGCTTTTATAAGAACCCAATTCACCCCCCCCCCCCCCCTCTTGGGTTGCTACCTCTAAGCAACAGAAGTTTTTGGGAAGACCAAGTCAAAAGGAAAATTAGTTTGCTTAAGAATTCTATGAGATAGAATCCTTATTAACCAAATCTTCTTCCCATTGTGTACCGACCCATCTTTCTTTATTTCCTCTAATTTTCATGGTAAAAGAGGGATTTTTTGTGTGCCCCCTTTGCTGGTCCATGTTAGAAAAAAAAGGTGAGGGCACCCAAGAGTTGGGCACCCCAACAACTTCCCTTATTTGGTCCTTCCTAGTCTAGGTTTTTGACCTAACTTGGACTCTACATATCTTTTTATTTAAAAAAAAAATTTACTAAAATTTTTGTGGATTGTAGACATTTGAGAGATCTCTTTGGTGTAGAAAAATTAGAGAAAAATTCATCTAGGTCATGGAGATATTAAAAACATAAATTAAGGTGTCTAGAAAAAGAACAAAGAAGAAGAAGAGGGTCTTCTTCTAGGTTTTTGTTTTAGATCTCTTCCTTCCTTCTTGTGAGCTTTTGAGAGGTATCTCAGCATCACAAATCTTTTTCTTTTCTTCTGCTATTTTGGAGTATCCATGTTTTGAAGAAGAAAGCATCGGATTAATCGTCGAGGAGAGATCAGAACAGTGCTAGAATATTGTGCTGATTTCCTATATCATGATCTCTAATCGTGTTCGTAGGCTCGTATGGATGACTCCTAGAGGTCGGACGTATGTGCGGCTCATGACTTTATTCTTAAGCATGAATCAGCAAGTTAGAATGTCTAACTTTCTTAGGTAATAGATCCAATCTATTATTTTATAGCTGCATTAGATGTAATATAGATCTAGGTTGATATGATCAACTTTTTCTTCTCCTTTATATTTTTAATTTCTGATTTAATATCATATCTTGATCATGTAATAGATCTAAGATCTAGGTGTTTACATATTTATTTAAATAAATATTTGATTTGTTTAAGTTTTTTACTGTATAATCTTAAAAAGTTTCAAGATCTACCCATGAAATCTTAGATCTGGTTCCTTCAAATATTACTCAAGTGAATCTTGAAAAATCATCTACAATTACAAGACCATACTTTTTACCTCCTAGACTACTGGTCCTTGTGGGTCCAAATAAATCCATGTGTAGCAATTCTAAAGATCTAGATATTGAAATCATTCTTTTTGGTTTGAAAGAATTTCTAGTTTGCTTTCCAAATTGACATGCATTACAAATTTGATTCTTTTCAAAACTTAGTTTTGGTAATCCTCTTACAAGATCTTTCTTAATTAATTTTGAGAATAAGTCCATGCTAGCATGACCTAATCTATGATGCCACAACCAACTAGCTTTATTAACCTTGGCATCCATTGCCATAAGACATTGACCATTCTTCATGTGTAGATCATCAAGATCTACGATGTAGACATTGTTATGTCTATGTCCTATGAACATGACGCCATTATCATTTGCATTAGAAATAATATATAATAGATATTCAAAAGTTACTTTAAATCTCTTATTACAAAATTGACTAATGCTAAGCAAATTATCTTTCAACTCATCAACTAGCAATACATTTTAAATAGAAGTAGAAGGAGTGATACGAATGTTACCGATGCTAATGATGAAGGAAAAAATCTTATTTTCTAGGTCAGGTTCGTTTAGATCTGATTGGATCAAGAGGGATATTTTACAAATTTTTCTCTAAGATCCTAATCAGATCTAAAACTCTTCAGATCTGATCTTATCGATCTGATAAAATAAAATAAAATAAAAATTAAATTAAATTAAATCTTTATTTTGGGTAGTCCAATTACCCTATAATGATCCCGATGTTTGCCTGTGGTTCTAGATGTAGCCATGCAAACACCTGGCCTCTATCAATATCCACTCGAGCAGGATCTAAAAATCTTCTTCTTCTCAATCAATTCTTCATAAATCAGATCTAGATCTGATCTTGAAGGTATTCAAAAACTCTTTTGAAGAACAACCATTGTCTCTTGCAGCAATGCCACCTTCTTTCTTTTTTGTCGCCTTTGACTTGTTTCGATCGCTCCTAACTCATGCCTAAAACCTCTTAGGCATGGAGAGGAGAGAGAGGACCAAAAGGTGGCATGGAGAAGGAGAGAGAAAAGCTTTGTGGTATGGGCTAAAGATAGAAGCTCTTTATTCTAGGCGCAGATAGGGTTTATATTAACCCTAGTGTGCCATGCAGTGCCACATCATTCTGGCCAATCACGGCCCTTTATGCAATCATATCTAAATCTGATTGATGGGATGACATCATCTGATCTAATCAGATTAAAGTCACTCAAAACTCTCCTTAGATGGCGTCAAGATTGGATCAAACAAGTCTTCATTATGCCATCTAGTTTGATTCCCTAAAGCAACTAGAGTCCCATCTATATGGGACTCCAAATCTTATCCTCATGAGGTGCACGCCTCCCTAGGCTTGCGCCCCTTGCCTGACTACTTTTTAGCAGGGGGACAAGGCCTAAGGTTCTCTCCTATGGGTGCATGACACATGGATAGATGTCCAAATATCAAAGGTCAATATTTGACCAAAGTCCAAAGACAAGATTTAGTAGGTGACGAAAAATGGTAGGTATTATCTCAAATTTATTTCATAAATTAAGACAATACTTTTTTGACCTGGAGAAGCTTCAGTCAGATCAAGAAAAGGTTCCTGAGTGAGCCCAAACACATTTGGCTCAGTCGAGACAAGTTTTAATGATTGTTAAAGGAAAACGTTAGGCTCAATCGTGTGCTAGCACGATTTTCTTAAACCTAATTGAATCTTATTCAAATCAATTGAACTAGGTTAATCCAATTGATGATATCTAGATCTAAATTTTTATTTTTATGATCTAGTTAGGTTCAGTTTCATATGGTAATGGAATATGTCAAAATCTCTATCATCGACATCATCGAAATACCTTTTGATGGATTAGAACTTTTCTAATTCAGACAACTAGTATGATCGATCATCTAAATCATTCTAATTGCTTTCAAAATCAATCAGTAACACCTAACAGCATATGATGGCAACCCATCAGAACTAAAAGTGAACCTCTTGATGCAGTTTTTTGTGTGATTAAGTTCCTCTATCTTGAGCTCCGATCAAATTAGGGTTAAGGTGATCTCGTCAAACCTTAATATCCATCATATGAATTAATTATTCGATTCAAGTCCAATGTGAAAATCCTAATAGAAACTCTTTCTATTATTTCACTCTGCCATGGCCATGGGCTTATGGACTTGATTCTCATGATCATCATAGGACTACTCCTCATCTACTGAGGTAGATAGATTCCTTATTAGTGCAATCCAATTTCTACAATGAACATGCTATAGCCAACATACACCTCAGGATTTTGAATGGCTAAGAGATCGAGTTATGGTGTAGTCAAACTACAACATCCTCAAGGTGAACTGCCGATGCACCTTAGGTCAAAGAACTAGACACACCACTGCAGCTTTGAGTCAGTCATCGATGATAAGGTAGACTTTCTCATGACTGCTCTAGGTGGTCAACTCAGTGCCTCCGTTCTCTAATGAGTACTTGTACTCTCGCTTCGGTGTCTCTACACTGTAGACTCAAGACTCATCTATCTTAAAGAAGCGATCATACACCAACCTTCTGGACCAATCACCATCCTCATGATGATTCTACGATCGGAAGCATTTTATGAGTTAATAATGAAAATTCATACTTAAATTTTCAACTCTTAAAAATATGAACTATCATTGCCATTAACTTAAGGAATGTATTACAAATACTTTCAAATACACATTATGATAAAAAATAATCTATTTTATTATTTATAGTCAAAATTATAATTTTATCCTTAGAAGTGTATTATAAGTGTCAGCCAATCTGGCTTCAAGGACACACATATCTAACAAATGATACGTCCCTTTCTATTATCATCAAATGTAACTACTCCTCCTTCTTTAGGCTTAAAAGTGATAAATTAAAATTTGTCATCCATCACGTGCCTTGAATAGCCACTATCAAGATACTAAAGTCTTTTCTTGTCCCAAACTGCAAGACACTCTTACACAAAAAATTCAAGTTGAGTTTTTAGGTACCCAAATCATCTTGAATCCTTTGAGGTTAGTACTCATGGTTTTTTTTAGAATCCAAATCATTTTAATTATTTTTTATTTAATTTTTTGAAATCACATGCATAAGATTTATGATCAATTTTGCCACAATCAAAATATAAGATATTTGAAGTAGAGTTTGATGAAGCTTTAACAAATAGATTTTTGAATAATTTTTATTTCTTATGAGATTTAAATCATAATCCGATCTTGTTAAAATTAGGTCTTTGCTCATTTAGTAGCATATTTAATTTTTTGGAACTATAGGTAAATTTTTCTATAAATGGTTTGATTTTTGCTAGTTCATCATTCAATTTTTGATTTTCATTGATAAGCAAATTCAATTTTTCAAAAAATATTTTCTTTTTGTGAGTAAGTTCTGAATTTAACTTTCTTAAATCTTTATTTTTTAAAGTTATTTTCCTATATTCAACCATAAGTTTAAAAAAAGCCTCTTGTAACTCATCAAAAGTGAAATCTAAGAAGTTTTCAGTATTTACCTCATCATAATATGCTATCAAGCAAATGTTGGCTTCTTCTTATAATTCTTCCTTGGAGCTAGAGTCCTCACTATCACTCCAAGTGGCCATCATCATCTTCTTCTTGAACTTTTTGGATGATTTCTTAAGAAGAGGATAGTTCATCCTAAAGTGGTCAGATTTCTTGCACTCAAAGCAATTGGTAGCACCTTCTTTTTTTTCTTGCTTGGTTCATCTTTGAAGGTCTTCTTCTTGAATCCTTGCTTCTTCTTTCTCATAAACCTCTTAAACTTTCTTGCAATCATGGCCAAGTCTTCTTCTTTTTCTTCTTCATTAGATTCCTCACTCTCATCATCCTTGGAAGTAATTATCTTGAGAGCTATGGTCTTTTTCTTCTTGGTTTCCTCCTCCATGTTTTGCCTCATATTCAATTCATGAGTCATTAAGGATCCAAGAAGCTCTTCCAATGGTAGCTTGTTGAGGTCTTTAGCTTCTTAGATAGTAGTGACCTTTGCTTTCCAAGCTTCCGGAAGTGACCTAAGAATTTTACGAACAAGCTCACTATTAGTATAAGATTTACCCAAGCTTTTCAAATCATTGATAATATCGATAAATCTAGTAAATATTTTAGAAATAGACTCATTTGACTTCATCTTAAATAATTCATATCGATGGACAACCATATTTATTTTAGACTTCTTTACTTGATTGATACCTTCATAGGTAACCTCTAGCCTATCTCAAATCTTCTTGGCCAAAGCATAAATAGAAATTCTATTGAATTCATTGAAGTCTAATGCACAATATAGGCTATTCATGGCCTCAGCATTTAATTCTATCTTTTTCATATCATGCTCATCCCAATCCTCTTCCAGTTTGGGAACATCATTATCCTCTATTTTGATTATGGGAGTGTGTGGGCCTTTGATTATCACTCTCCAAAGTTGATAATCAAGTGCTTGAATATAAATATGCATGCGTGCTTTCCAATAAGTGTAATTTATTCCATTGAACAAGAATGGACGATTGGTCGATTATCCTTCAGCAAGTGATGCACTCATATGGGTTGTCATTTGATCTTAACTCTTGATTGTTAAATTAAATGAAGTGAGTACCAAGCTTTAATACCACTTATTGTCCAGTAAGACAATCCAAGAGAAGGAGTGAATTGAGTTTTTCAAAACTTAAAACAAGTTAGGTGCTGTTTTCAAAAATAAGTGATGTGATGGTGTATGCTTTAATTCTAAGTATGCAGAAATGCAGAATGTAAATGCAACGGAATGAAGTAAATAAGGCAATCACAAATACTAAGAAATTTATAGTGGTTTGGTGTTTCTTGCACCTACGTCCACTCCCTAAGGTCCACTTTGGAATTTCACTATAATCTCTCTAAGATTACAGTCTGATAGTTTTTCAATACTCACTATCCAAAATCTAGTTGATTTTTACACCGGCTCACCAACCACAACCAACTTCTAAGCCAACCCTTGGCTTACAATCCAATTTTCAAGCTTGGATAAGCCTTCTCCTTAGCATCAAAATCCTATTGAAGCTAAGTTACAAGAAAGAGGAAAGTTGAACAACAAAAATGAATAAAAAGCATCTTTGATGAGCAAATAAGTTGATGAAGTTTTTTGGAGTCTTCTTGGAGGAAAGATTTTGAACTATTTAAGCTTGTCTTCTTGCAGAATAAAATTACTTAATTTTATGTTTCTTGGAGTTGGGAGTGGAATGCTCTATTTTTAGGACTCTTTTGATTCTTTCTCTTGACTTTTTGATTCCATTCAATGATCTTATGTTCATGTCACTTTCTCCAAATATTTTGTAGTTGATTTTCCATGTTTGGAAGGCTGGAGAATCCTATTTGACCGTTGGAGAAGCAAAAATGACCATTTGAAAAAGCTACAAAAAACTAGCCATTACGACCACTGGGTCGACTCAGTCCTAATTGGATCAGCTCAGTTTATAGTTGGGTTGGCTCAGTCCCCTGCATATTGAAAAACTAGTTTTCTACACTTTCTATTTTTTGCTTTCACTAGGACTAGATCGGCTCAGTCTTAGATTGGATCAACCCAATTTGCATATGCATGCCAAAAATCATTTGTGATCCAATCTATATAGTTTTGGACAGTCTGCAGAAACTAGCCAGAGCTCGAGTTGAACCTCAAGTCGACTCGAGCATCAGCTCGAGGCCATTTGCTCTGCTCGTTCCTCAGCTCAAGAGTTTCTGTATGAAGATCAGTCTTTTTATATTTTACTGAGACTTCAACTCATGAACCTCGAGTCGACTCGAGCCTCTGCTCGAGACTGTGCCGAACTTTGCTTTAAAATTATCATCTTCAGTACTTCTCCTGAGACTTCGACTTGAGAACCTTGAGTCAACTCGAGCCTCCGCTCGAGATCTTGCCCCAAAATCATCATTCTCTGAATTTTCAATGAGACTTCGACTCAAAAACCTCGAATCGACTCAAGCCTCCACTCGAAATTGTTTCTTCTGAAACTTCTGCGTGCCAGTCTATGTATCAGCTTGAGCTGAACAACGAGTCGAACCTTGAGTCAACTCATGGGCTTCTTATGCTAAAAAATTTTAGTTTGCCCAAAAGTCTTCCTCTTGAATTCTGATTTTGGGATATCTTTTTCAAGCCTTATTTCAGGTGTGATTTATACTCCAAATGCCTCCAACTCTTCTCTAACAATTTTTAAATGCACTTATATGGATGTTTTATTTGATACTCTAAAATACTTTCTAAAACATGATCTCATCAACTTCATTAGTTAAATTATATACTCAAATATTTTGTTACTCATCAAAATCAATCCTTGGGGTCAACAATACTTCTTTAGTACTATCTAATTAATATTTAAACATTCAAATATACTATAGACAAAATGGTGTGCTATGTATGCATAAATGCTAAATGTAAGTGTAAATTCTTTTCAACTAGCATAGGATTGATCCGAGATGTCACATTCCCTATCACTACAAAATGGTGCTGAAATTCCAAAATCAAATTTTGTATAAACAAGGAGTGGTGTGGGGTACTAAGAAATAAATTTCATGGAACCAGTACTACAAAAGGGTCCTTTAAGCCTAATCCTACTATTTCATTAAACAATTAAAATAGGGATCAGCAGATGTTTTCCTTATATTTCACAACAGGGGCATGTGGTATCATAAAAACTATGAAGAAAAATTAGCCCATGGGAATTTCAACTTAATTTGAAATCTAAGTATTTCATCTCCAAGATTGTTATAGATATGTTGTCAAACAATTTAGTTATCTTATCTTTATTATATTCATGTTTCTTATGTATAAAATTGTTATGCAGGGCAAACTTACCTTGGTCATTCTGGAATGAACAAAGGTATCTTGCCTTTGCTAGAGTGATGGGGGTTTTAAGCCAACATTTCAAGTATTAAAAACTAATTAGTTCTGATTTCTTTAAGTTCTCAGTCAACCAATCAAACCGCTCTCACATAGCCAAAACTTACAGCATAAACTTCGCACAAAAAGGATAAGATTGTTGGAAATTATGTTCCAAAATCAATCATCAACCTATTGATGGTTAAGCTATTTTATAATTATAATTAATTTATTAATTAATAAAAATATTTTGATATCTTTTTCATCATAAGTTTACATCTTCTAATGAACTTCATTATTGTGATAAAGTCCTTAGGACTGTTTAGTTTCAATAAAGAGAGAATTTATTGATAGACTGTTAATTAGGACAACAGCATCTATCAAGCATAGATTGCTATATGCCATATAGATTAATTATTGATAAGCATCATAAATTCATCAATAAAAGTATTAATTTATTAATTAATTTATATTAATTTTTAAGAATTATTAATCAATTTATATATAATTTTTAAAAAATTCATATTTTTATTAATTAAAAAATTAATTAAAAAATAATAAAAATTAAAAAATAAAATTTTATTATCAATAGAATGAGCTCATTTTTTTATCACAATAAAATAAATTTCAAGAAAAATAGAGCTAAAATGAAAAAGATATGAATTTTTAAAAATATAAAATAAATAAAAATTAAATAAAAAAAAGAAAACGGCTCAGTCGGCTCCGCAAGTCGAGCCACCAAGCCAAGCCGAGCCACCAAGCCAAGCCAAGCCATCAAAGCCGACTCAGCCGTTGAAGCCATCAGCTGGTCTACGATCCAGGCGTGGACCACCAGCTCAGCAAAATCCGGCGAATCAGAGCCTGCCACATGGTGGACCTAGACCCTTAAAGGGTCTACAAAAATTTATCGCGGCTCACAGGGCAATCTGGTCATTTCACTCGGTGATAGAAGCGTTGATTGGTTGCG